>PVIR01017066.1:0-35598 GCA_004026965.1 Petromus typicus
GTAGGGTGGATTTTAAATACTGTCCCTTGTTTACTCTTTTAATCAGTACTTCCTGTGTCTATGGTGACAGTTGATGGCTTCTGTCAACTTGAGCAAGAAACACCCAACTGAAATGGATCAGCACAGTTCTGAGTGTGGGTGAGGGGATTCACTGTACAAAGAAGACTAACCCCAGGACATAAAGGGGAGCAAAGAAGGAAGGACTTATTTGGGTTTCCGTGGAGGAGCCCAGTTTTCATTTCTTCCTTGGATGTCATTAGCCTTCCATCACAGACCCTTCTGCCTACCAATATGGACTCACACAGAACACCACAGCAAGCTCCTGGCTTTGCACTGGATCCTTCAGAAATCTCCAGTGCGCAGACAGACCTTTAGCTTTCTTCCACACCTCACTCCCTGGGTGGCCATTGTAAGTCAATCTTGTAAATTCTTATGGATTTACATATCTTGTATTAAATCTGTTTCATAGTAAGCACTGACAGATATCTACATAACAGCCTTCTCCCAGAAGCTCGAAAACAATTCATAATTGTTAATACACTTAACACACTCGGTGTCCTCATGAGACAGGCACAGGCAGTTCGTGCTATCTGCCCTATTCATGTGAGAGAACTGGAAGTCAGTGCAGTGCCTTCAGGCTGTTCTGAGGGGATGGAGTGACTCAAGAGCTAATCGCAGTTGTTTACTCAGAATCAGTACATTCGCTAGGACCGATTTACTCTAAACTGAAAAAGAGATTATTTGAGCAATAATGACAGCTTGTATAGCTAAAATCCAAACGGACTTTCTTACTGTCTGGCCTGGACCTTTGTTTGACTCAAACAGAGCTTTAAGATTTCTAAGTATCATGTCAGCCACAAATGTGTTCATTCACGTGTCCACCCAAGTGTCCATTCCCAACAGAACAGATTATAAGAACTATTGTATGTCCTGAAGTTACAAAGTTAAAAGAGATTTAATTCTTACCCTCCAGCGCCTTACATTCTCTGGAAGACAGACATATTTACTAATTAGCTATTTAGTTAGTTGATTAATTAGTTCTTCAAAATAAAGTAAATTCTGTGGCAGATGATTCTACAGGGAATAAGATGATAAATAAAAAGGCAGAAGTTATTCAATTCTTTTTGGGACCAACCTAATTTTGAAAGTACAGCAATTTATGAGATTAAAATACACAGCAAAAGCTGGGCATGGTGGTGCATGCCTGTAATTCCAGCACTCAGGAGTCTGAGGCAGGAGGATTGCTGGAGTTCAAGGCTATCCTGGGCTACATAGCAAGACCATGGCTCAAAAAAAAAAAAAAAATTAAAGCAAATTATTTCAAATTTTGTTATTTTCATGTACCACAGCTGTCTCCCTCAGATTTAAATATGAAAAAAGGTCACCTAGAAGGCTTGTTGAAATGTGAATTCCTTGTCTCTCATCTCCAACAACTCTGATTCATAATTCTTCAGAGAGTGAATTTTTGTAAGTTCCCACATGATGCTGATGTACGGACTACACTTTGAAAATAACTGCTTTGGGAACCTTTAATATCCCACTTTCAACGAACGATTCCATAGCCCAACTGTCTAGGACCTCAAGCAATTTAAGAAGGGTAGGGATCAATGAATAAAATCTCTAGAAGTGGCAAGGGTGATCCAAGATTTTTTATTTCTATGCAGGTCACCTAGTCAGTAGCAAAGTTCACTCTACACTGTTTTTGAAACACTGTTTTTTGGTAACTTTTCTTTACAGAGTTAGCTAGTCTCAATCTACCAGTTACAGATTTCAATCACTTTTATGAATGTTGAGGTACTGAAAAAAATGCCCTATAAACATACATTTCCTTACACAAGTAGCTAATGGGCAAATACCACAGTGGAGACAAAGGAATCACTTTGGAGGAGCTGGAAAAGCAACGAGGGAGGACTGAACTAACAGATTTCTTGTTAGCACTGTGATACTTCCATCAATCTCATGCTTAGCTGGGAATGCATTTAACCTCTCAAGGAGTCTCTCTTCTAAGGGATCTAAATCTGTGCCTTGTAATTCTTTATGCATCTCCAGGGCCTGCACAGTACAGAGAACAAGAGAGCCTTAGGAGATGTTTGTTCAATGAATGAATGAGCTGTAAACGAATACCCTTACTCATAATAGGGTATTGACAAAGCAGCAAAATAAGGCTAATAACTGACCTGGGGTTAAACTTTGAAATTAGTAGTTTCTTGAGCAGTTACAGACTGGAGGGAAGGTCAGAGGAGTAGGAGAGAGTGTTATCAATAGGAGGAGTTGTATGTGTGAACTACATGAGCCCATTTCTGCCTGATTCTCCTGCCAGTCCCCTCAGTGATCCCTGGTAGCTGCTCTGCACAGACACTGGATTATGAAGCACAAAAACAAATGGGACATTGTTCACTTTCTCTAACATTCCTGTCCCTAAGGGATTCACATGATGACTAGAAATGACATGAGAACAAATATTTTTTCTGAACATCTACTGATACTTATAATTTACCAGGGAAGCTTCAGATGGTCACAGTAATTAGTTTGACTCTTGATTGCTCAAATCAGAGGTATCAGTGATTCCTAGGTATCACTTTGGAAGCACTGACTGCAAATGCTTCTTGTTTTGAGGGTACAAGATCCACCTAGACAGAGATGTGGACAAGAAAATGACTTCAGACCCTTTATTGAGTTGTGCTGGGCTGTCCTTTATTAAGGCAACTCATCATACACAACATACAAGAATCCTAGAATTGTCTCTTGAAGATGAATAGGCTCCATTTCTGTTTTTAATCTCTTTAGTTGGAAAAAGAAGAAGACCCTACCTCTGCAAAAACTTTGGCAAAATTTCTTTTGTTTCAATGATGACCAGGCTGTGGTGAGCTGGAGATTAGGTTTGTTTGAATAGGCCCACCCTGAAGACAGCCGTGCCTCTCTCCACCTTCACCCAAAGGATCTATTTTAATGCACTGATTTGCATCAGAATCCAAGAAGCTTCTTAGGAGGGAGCATCAAAGGCTCCCTAAAATGAGTGTTCATTTTAATGTATTTGTTAGTTCTTTCTTCCATTAAACAACTGTGAACTAGACAGCGGCCTCCAACTATAAATATTATAATGTTATTCATCATAGTAACTTTAAACCTAATGCTTTGCATGGGTCTGATAAATATTAGATGTCCAGAAAATAAATACTGACTGACTGAATAGCAGGACTGAAGGAGTGGATAATAAATCTTGATTTTTAGCAGCATGTTGTTATCACCACGGTAGATCACTAGGAAGTCCTGGCATTTTAAGCATTTGAATTAAAATTTAAGTTCAGAACATGCATAAGTGATAAAAAATCACAAAGGAAGGATTGTAAGCCACATAAAATAACATTTGGAGGGTAAGAAAACAACTTCTGAGAATAAAAACCATGAAGGAAGTCATTTTCAAACAGGTTATTACAAATTTTACAAACTAAATTTGTGAAATGTTTAGGTAAAAGGAAAAGAAATAAAGGAGGGACAGGCAAAGAGAGAGAGAGAGAGAGAGAGAGAGAGAGAGAGAGAGACAGATAATTAAGTAAAATCATCAATCAAGTGACCCAAGATATCATCAATAAGAATCAAAAAATTAATAAGAAGAAATAAAAACTTGAGAAAGAAGCATACATAAAATAAAGCTCTGAGAAAATTCCCTGTAGTATTGGAATAGGAGTGTCCATATTGCAGTTCTCACAGGCTGAGTTTATGAAAAAATACCAACACAATGACACATCATTGTAAATTACATATATTATAATTAAAAGTAAGAGAAGGTTCTCAAAATCTAAAGAGCAGATGTTCAAGAGAGAAGGAGAACTAGTGAGGGAAAGTGGAGGAAAGGAAATCAAATGGAGAGGCATGATAGGTTTGATAGATGTATTTTCGTGTTATTTACACTGTGCCTTAAACTCCAGTGATGAGATAAAATACATTCAAGTGGCTGTTGGTGTAAGTATACATTTGTAAGGATTTGATTTTTTTTATTGTGTAATGTGTTAATAAAGTAATACAAAAACCTAGATAGGAAAGTCAGGATAAAGATAAAGATGTTGGGATGAAATGATGTCAAGATTTTCCATGGTCAGGTGGAGGATTTAGCTCAGTGGTTCTGGCGTCAGTCTTGCAAGCACAAGGACTAGAGTTCAATCCCCGGAAACCACATACAATACTGGGCGTGGAGATTCACGCCCAGCAGCAATCAGCACCATGTACCACAATGCCAGGCATGGTGGCTCATGCCTGTAATCTGAGCACTCGGGAGGCAGAGGCAGGAGGATTGCTGTGATGTGAGTTGGAGGCTGAGCTGAGGGCCAGCCTGAACTGCAAAGTGAGACCCTGTCTCAAAAACAAAACAAAACAAAACAAAACAAACAAACAAACAAAAAACCTAAAAAAAAAATATTTTCCATGGTAACATTGCATACTTAAAGGAAGGTGAATAGCTTCAAAATGTGAAGAAAAATGATTTTCTAAATTAAGATTTTCTACCTAGTGAAACATGAAGATAAATCAAGAACATATTCAGGAATGTGCAGGTACAAATACTTCATCTCTGTTACATACTTTTTTAGTATGCCACCAAAAGATGATCTTTAGCCCAAATAGAAGAATTTTACAGAAACAGAAACAGATGTGGATACAGGAAACAAAGCACTTACTGATGAAAAGTGAAGGGACATCCTAGTGTGAATCAGGTCCTCACAACAAGTCCTTAACAGAACTCAAGGCTGAAGTGTTATGGACGTGGGCTGCAAGAAGAAAAAGGGGTAACTCCTATGGCTTGGTAGGAAAAGTCTTGGCAAGTATTTGACAGATCCATACTTTAGTTACAATCACACAGAAGATTAAACTAATTAAAGAAATAAACAAGGAAAATGTTCATTGTAGGAAAAATAAAATCTCTTACAAAGAAGAAATACAATCGTACCATACTACTTGACTTAGCAGGAAACAGTATTTATATATTCTAAATATAGAATGTCAATTTAAACAAAGTTAGTGACATAATTATATTTGGAAAATGGAGGAGAGCACATAGAGAAACACTAAAATCCCATTAGCATAACAAAATTGAATGGTATCTAAATATGGTGAATCTAGAAATATTAATGAGAATATATTACTTGGCAGAAGCAGGAGAATATAAATGACAACAAAGATGAAGAATTGCTCCTAATTCTTTAGTCCAGTAGAGAGCATTGACTTGAACAGTCTATGGGCTGGGAAAGTTGGCAGATGCGTGCAATTAGCTGTTCAGGAGGATGAAGTGGGAGGACTGAGAGCTGTAGGGGAGCCTGAGAGGTAGTGAGACTTTCACAACAGGAACTGGAAAAGGGCTGAGGATGTAGCTCAGTGGCAGAGTGCTTGTATGTGCAAGAGTATGGGGTTCAATCTCCAGTACTGTGAAAAAACAAAACAAAATGTTCTATGATATGCTTAAAAATGAGTAGTAAATTACCAAGTACAAAATTCTCAGTATTTAAAATTAGTAATGTTTGAAGAGATGGAAATGCTTATCACCTTGATTTGATTATTTGACATTGTGTACATGCACTGAATCACTATAATATACTTTATAAAGATATGTAAATGTTATATCTCAGAATCAAACGTGAAGATATATATGAAAATAAAGATCTAAATATTTGAAAGATATTGCCTAAGAGAATGAGATTATGTGATAAAAAAAGCTAGGATAAAGGGATGCTATATTTGTTACTGTTCATCTCTTAACAGTGATGACAACAATAACATCCATTTCAGAACTTTATGTGATATATGTTTCTGTATTAGTTTGGTTGGAATACTACAATAAATAGCACAACTGGTTGCCTTAAATAACAGAAATTGTTTCTTTCCAAATTCTGGATGCTTCAAGGCTTAGATCAAGGGTGGTTTTATTCTGAAAACTTCTCTCACTGGCTTGTAGATGACTGTCTTTTTCCAAAGTTTTCACGTGGTCCCCCTTGCTGGATGTGTCTTATAATAACAGCAGTCACACTGGACTATCGCTCACATATATTACCTGGTTTTACCTTAATTACCTTTTTAACAGCTCTATATCCATATAGTCATATCCTGAAGTACTGAGTTAGGGCACACAATTTAGTCCACATGTGAAGTTCTTTAGAATCTTGTGAAAGACAGGCCATTATTGGTTTTATTTTACAGATGGAAAAATTGATGTGTGAGCTAATTAAGCCATTTTTCCATGGTCACAGAGCTAGAAATAATTCAGCCATGATTTGAACCAGGCAGCCTGGTTTACTGTCTGTGCCTAGACCATGAAAATGTACTGCTTTTATTATTTAATTTGTAAGTTATAGTCATGATTCTTTGATAAAAAATAGAAATAAAATATGAGTAGAGTGTTTTTCACAAAAGTTTACCCAGGATCAATTTGGGGATTAGAAATTTATTTGCTAATATCAGGCTCTATAAAATAGTAGAACTAGAGCTCCAGTGGCGCAATCAGTTAAGACGTGGTACTTATATAAAAAAATAGAACTTGTGTTCAGAAGCAATCACTTTCTTCTCCACAGTGACAAACAGTATGTAAAATGAAACCTACCCTGTTAACAAATTTCTGAACCTGTAGTACAGTAGGAACTAAAGTCGGGATTATATGAAGCTAAAGCAATGTATACACAGGCTCTCCTTTTGTGCTCACTTTTTCTTTTTGTGCTCTTCATGCTGTGACTGTCTTCTGCAGAAGGGTTTAAAGGGAGCCATCTTTGGTACTTGGGGATTCTGGGTTTCTTGAGTGCAGATTTTTCACTCAGTACATGTCTAAATCCATTTATGGCCATTCCGTCTGCACATTTCTTCTTGCCAATAGGCAGTTTTTTGTTTGATTTTTTTTTTTTTTGAGACAAGGTCTGTGGGTCAGGCTGACCTTGAACTCACTATGTAGTCCAGGCTGGTTTCAAATTTGTGGAGATTCTCCAGCCTCAGCATCCAAAGTTGGGGGAGTACACATGAACATCACCATTCCCACTTCTGTTAATTTTTTACTTGAAATGTCTTATTCAAACATTTCCATGAGCGTGGGTTCATGGCCAACCTTTCACCCTCAAATTTTGCAAAATGAAAATTGCTGTATGTTGATCCATCTAGTATTTGAATATGATTTGTACTTTATTCTCACATCTAGTAAAGGCAAAAAGAAGAACTTCCAGTGTTTAATGACTCCAGGAAAATTAAAACCCAATCCTTTAAATCTATGTCATAAATCACTATAGGAACTCATGAAGAAGAAAACAACTGACAGGAACTCAAAAGAGAAAACATGAACTACATAACAAACTCAAGTGCCTTGAGTTCCTGTGTCTCTTACCTCACACCATCTGTTAATACACAAGGAAATTCAGAGGTCTCTGGGTTATAGCTGCAGGTATAGAGGTGCCAGATGGAACCATTTTAGCAGCTGTGGAAATTAAAGAATAATTATGACTCCCCCTATTTTTGTGGACTAAAAAGCCTTCAGGAGATAAAACTAAAATAATCAAAGCCAAACTGTTCCAGCAGATGCTTGTTCTGCTCTCTGCTGTACTGTTCCTGTGAACAGCTAACAACCTCAGATCTACATTATGACTCATGGTGATATAGACCTGAGGCACAAACAACTTTACTACAATCTCCCCAGCGTCCCAACTCAAATGGGTTCCTCAGCACCCACAACACTCTCTCTTAGGAACTGCTCTGCCTTTACTATCTACATACTGAGATTGACTGCTGCTGTATTTAGACACTAGAAGTTTCTGGATTGCTTGCGATATCTTGTACACTGTAGCTGGCTCTGGGCTGTTTCTCTCTCTGTCTTTTGTGAACTGTTTTCTTGGGCTACATAGCAACGCCATAGAGCACTTGTGTATCTTACACTTTTTCTTGAGATCTTGGTGACATGCTGTACTCACAGGCACTCTGAGCAAGCTTGTACTAGCTAGGCATTCACAGATTAAAGCTAGTTTGTCAGATAAAAGGGATGCATTGCTTTACTACTCTCTTTTCTGTTCCTTATCTTGTTAGAGCCAGCACGCTAAACACCTTCACATAAGAAGACTACCCACTTGAACTTACTCCATCTCTCTTCATACCAAACAATATCTTCCTAGTAGAATCAATTTAGTTAACCAGTAAGGTGATGCTACTCCTATCCATTTGTTTTCTAGACATTAAGTGTGAGTGTTTTCAACTCATAAATTTCCTGATCATTAATTTCTCCAGGGCAGAGAGTAGAACACAGACAGGTACAATGGTATGGACTCACAAAAGATGATTTTAAATATTAGCTTGGAGTTAGCCACTGTGGAACTATTTGTACCCCCACAGAAATTGGCAAATGGCAAATAGGGCTTTTTCTTCTTTGAAAAGATGGCTTACCACCCTAATCACTGAGTTTCTATATGTCTGTTTGTGTGTTTATCAAACTGGGTGAAGGAGTATGGGAAGAGTATGGAGGGATACATGTGTCTCAACTTCCAACAGCAAAAAATGGTGAGGATGATCTGAATTCATATGTACCAATAAAGATTTGAATTTAAAAAAGTTAAAAGTGCAGAAAATCATAGTGGGCTAGGGTAACGGATATTAATTTTAGATAATAAGATAAGTTTAATGTTCCTATAGGAAGTCAAGACAAAGTTTCCTGAGCATTTTTGGATTTCACGTATTGGTATATGAAGCTGAGTAGAGGATCTCAATCAGAAGTTACTTTCTACTTGCAATAAAATTATGTGACACTTTAATACCTTGATTGTACTAAAATAACCAAGAAATGAGTACATAAATATAAATATATATATATAATATATATAAATCCTATTTGTATTTTAAATATATAAATAAGGCTATTAAAAGTGCAAAAAAAAGAGTAATGAAACTTTGAAACATGTCTTTAGTTTGGTTGGTTCTTATGAACAGAATAAATTACAAATCTTTAATCAATAAAAAATTATAAATGTAACTATCACTTTCCGGTGACCAGTCCTTTCACAAGCATCATAGACAAAAGCTACCTATATTCCCAAAAACAATTCGCTTGGTGTTGAGTCTGGAGAGGACAGTTATCACTGAGCTAGTACTCAGTTAATACTTTCTGAGCACTAACTGAGCACAGATCTGCACAGGAGAACCTGGAAGCTATCCAGCTCTCTCTTGCCTGGTTAAGCAACACAGTGAGGTACAAGTTTATCACATAAAAAAAGAAGCTCTTCTCAAGGGGTTGCAGTTTTCGCAGACATCAAAGAAACATTAATACTAATAATTCCCAACTTGAAAATGTGTTTTCCAAAGTTTCTCTCTAAGCCCCAGTGGTTTAACTTAAGTGCTGATATTTTTAAGCCTGTTGCAAATTGAACTTCAGCCTTTCCATTACTTTGCCATCACAGTAAAAATGCCTTTCAATTATATTTTTCCCTATGGCTGTTAGTACATCTGGCCTCTCTAGAGATTTTGTGCTTATGCCTACAGAGTTTGTCACTGATATGTCCTAAGTAACAGATACCAAAAATGAACTTATTCATTTGAACCATAACCTGATGCAAAGATACTGTAATTAATAATTCACTAGGTGGTTTTGCAATTTGTTCCCAAAATGCTAGAAAAATATCTGTCTAGATTCGTTTTCTCTTAGGGATTCATGGACAACAAGAGCCACTACTGTTTGTGCTAACCCTCTAATGGATTAATAAAAATGAGAATAAAAATTACACTTACAAACTGTAACTCTCATTCTCAGTTCAAAACTGCCTAGGATATAAAATTGGAAATATGGAGGAAAAAGTAAATGGAAACATAAAGTAGGCTCTAACTTTGTTCTTTCTCCACATTCTCTTATTTTTTTACAAAGTCAAGTTACCTAAGAGTTTAAGAGATAAATGTTTAAAGAAGAATTAATTAAATTTATTGTTTAGCTCATAATTTTCTATTAATGCATGATAACTATATTCATTTCTCTTTTTTGCTTCATCCAGGGTTATTAGCTTTTGAATACTTACTTTACCAATTGTTTTTTTTCTTCATTAGTATAAGGACTTAGATAAGTGAATATTACACAGTGGTATTTAGTTTTCTTATGGCATTATTACATTCTAAGTAGTCTAACAGCTTAATTTTCATTTTCTTTAATCTATAAACAGACTTTAAAAGCATCAAAACACAACCTTTGTCTTCTGAAAGAAATTTCCAACTTTAAACTGAAAAAGTAATAATAGCTGATGTATATCTTTGGTATTTATTATGGATCAGGCAATATGTTGACTTTTTTACGTGCATTATTTCATTTAACCTTCAAAACAAACTTAAAATAGCTACTACTGAGTACTTTGCTGAACATTCATCCTTCCTAGGAATTAAAAATAGACGCCGAGGATTAGAGAAGTTAAGCACTTGATCAAGCTTACAAACTAAGCAAGGGGCAGAGAGCCAAGATTCAAACGCAGCTATTCCGAGCGGAGAGCTGGGTTCTTGACCTTTTTGCAGGATGAAAGCGTTTGTCCTAATTCATCCGCTGCAGGGCTGACTGCCTCCTGGATGGGGGGGACTCGGCCCCGCGGATGGCCCGAGCATCTGTGCGGTGTCTTTCAGAAGGAAGTCACACTCCGAATCAGTAGGAGGAAGAAAAGCTTCCTGAGTCATTTCCCCCGAATGATTCCCCACTTAGATTAACAAGCACCATGAGTTTGTGATTACCCGGTGCTCTGCAAAGCATTACACAGAGCTGTTAACTATCACGGTTTCTGTTTTGGAGACCCACATGATCCGTTCTTATACATATCCATCCGTGTATTCTGGACTCAGCTTGCGAAACAGCATCGATAAGTATTTCAGAGGCATCTTCTGCAGAGGAGTTTGCAAACTTGATCACACATCAGAATCACCAGGGGAGCTTTAAAAATGTCTCAATGTGCAAAACTCATTCCAAATCAATTAAATCAGGATTCTCTGGAGGTAGGAGCTAGACGGTGGCTGGTATTTTAGAACTGTGATATTCTTGATGATGGCGGTGTTTCTACTTCTGTTTTTGAAAAATAAACACCATCATTTAACTATTTGATCGGCAGTGTTCACTTTAAGAATCATTTCTCTCTCCTATGCACAATGTAAAAACAGTTTATCTTCACTATGAATTTCTGAAGAGTAAAAAACCATAAATCCCGAAACTATAAACTCAAAAAATAATGGCTCAGTAAAATATAAGTGTATTCTTTGAAGGTTGACCATATAATTGCATAAGTTCACTATTATTTGGAATTATTAGAACAGTGAGAAGAAACTTTCTTCACTGCCACTCAGGTGCTTTTTGTTTTAGGAACAAAGGTACTGAAAATGAGGCAAGAATAGAAATGAATTAAGCAAGTGTAGGGGAGAAAAGGGCACTGAATCCAAAGACCACAGAGAGCAAAGATCCTACCAGTGAAGACGAGGCGCTGAAAGTAGAGGAACAAAGGAGCCTGCATCTTGGCAGATGTAACTCACATCCAATGCAAGGCATGTTGGTCTTTATGCAGTAGTGGTTAAACCATTAAGAAATGCTGAAGTTATAAAGTGATCAGAATGTACTTTGAAAATATATTTCTGTTGGCTTTATAGAGACTAGACTGTCACCAATAAGTGAAAAATGAAGTCAAAGTCGAATATCAGTTTGAGTGGGAGACAGGGAATTAGACAGAACATAGTTGAAGGAACACATTGTATAGTTAAGATGTGGAACTCATCGATTTTGGTGATGTATATGAAAGAATTAAGGAAGAGAGTGTATCTGTGACAACTTCCTCTTCCTGTCTTTTCATTCCCTAACACTAGAAGCAAGGGTGAAGGACTGTGTCAAGAAAGGGAAAAGTAGATGAGTTCACTCTTAGATATGTTGATTTTCAGGTATAATTAAGACATTCCATCGGAGTAAAACCAAAATAATTGGAGAGGCAAACTATGTTCTGAGAGTAGTTAGGGATAGAGGCATAAATCTAAATATAATTGAGTTACAAGTGGTAATTAAAATCTTGAGTAGCCATAAGATTGCCAATATAGAGTCTATAGAGTAAGAAGAGAAGAGGCCAGTGCTGAGTTCTGAGCACTGCTGATATTAAAACCATCTAGAGGAGAAGGAGGGCACAGTGGAAGTTGAGAACTGGCTAAAGACTTCAAAAGTAAGTTAGGGAGGTGTAATGAAAATGAAGTTAAAATAAGACAGGAGGAACTTTTTGAAAGAAGACATAGTTAACACTAAACGATCTGATAGCAATTCAATCAGGATGAGGATTGAAAATGCTAATGCATTTTGGCAAAGTGAATGTGGGTCAGTGTCAACCTTAGCAAAAGCCATTCACAGAATCACATGACAGTGGATTTAAGAGTAGGCAGGAGAAGAGGGAATGGAGGAAATTTACTTTTACAAGTTTAGCAATGAAGTTAAGGAGGTATTTAGAGTGATTGTGGAAGACAATGTGATGGAGCAAATATTTTGTGTTTTTTAAGGTGGAGTGGATGTGAGGCTATACATAGATTACAGTTCCTGAGAAAGTAGGAAGTAAAGGGGTCTGATAAAGTGAAGAAAGTTCAGCTTAGAGAGGAGGAAGTATGTTCTTCCTTTTATAATATGAGTGATTAGAAAGGAATAAATATGCATTCAGTAAGATATGTATATTTTCTAGCATTATGCAGGATTTTCAGGTCTGGGAATATATTTTTTGTAAGGGAGCAAGTTAAATTGTTTGCTGTGAGAGGATGGCTGTGGTTGTGGGACATATATTGTTAGGTGCATGTGGGAGTATTTAAATGTGTGTTGATAAGAACATGAATGGTTTAAAGGAAGTGGAGGGGTTGCAAATGTTGTTATGGAGAACGAGCTGTTGAAATGATCAGATAAAATCAGTGGAACTGGCAGGTAATATTGAAACTCAGCTGAAGTAATGACCATCATATATAATATTCTTGCTTCATTTACTTTTTCTCCCAGAAGTATATATTGAGTGTTATTATTGTTCTAGGTACTGAGGACACAGAGGTAAATTAAACAAATTCTATGTTATTATGGAGCATAAATTTCTATGGAGGAGGATGGGCAGATCAAATAAATAATAAATGTATATTATGAGACATTTTGTATTATTATTATTATTATATATTATTTTATGTGTTATTAGTTACTATGAAGAAAAGTTGTTGAGTACTGGAAGGATGCTCTTATATAAAGTAGTCATGGACAGAGACATTTGAACAAAACATTTGTGTAGGATTAATGAAATTTGTGGACATCTGGAAGAAGAGTATTCCAGGTAAGGAAATTGATAATTGCAAACCGTCTGAGGAAGGAAGATATTTGAGTTATCAAAGGTTCAGTAATGAGAAGAGAATAGATAGAATTACATGAAAAGAAGATATCAGAGTGTAAACTCTGAGTAGATCACATAGTGACCTAGGTACAGAAGAAATTTGGCTTCTGATCAAGTCAGACAATATGCAATTGGGGGTTTTGAGCACATTAATGATATGACAAGTTTTGCATGTTGGTATCTTTCTCTAGCAAAATTCAGTTGACTGAGTGTAAACTTAAAAGAAGAGCTGTAGTTTGGCCAGAATTTCAAAGAAAAGCTTGAGACACATTGAGCCAGACTGATTGGACTTCTTGCCTCTGTAATATAATTTTAGTAAAGAATTTAAATACAGGTAGAGACCAATGCATAGGAAGGGGATAGACCTATTAATGACAAAGGACAGAGAATGATTGAACAAAGTAGCCAGAAGAAAAGAAGACCATCATCAGGATGGGAACTATACCTGATTTGTTATTTAAAGGTCATGTGTCTTCCTTTGATACTAAGAGATTAAGTAGGAAGGATATGCAAAGAAGAGGTAATGTGTTTTCTCAATTCAATATGTTATATTTAATACATAATTAAACTGATTTTTTCCACTAGTCATATACTTAAAAATGAATTCTAGGGATGGGAATTTAGCTCATTGGTTCCAGCGCCTGCCTTGCAAGTGTAAGGTCCCTAGTTTGATCCCCAGTAACCATATACAACAATGCTGGGTGTGGAGACTCACGCCCAGCAGCAAGCAGCACCACATACTGCAGTGCTGGGCATAGTGGCTCATTTCTGTAATCCCAGCACTCGGAAGGAAGGCAGAGGCAGGAGCATTGCTGTGAATTCAAGGCTGAGCTCAGGGACAGCCTGAACTGCAAAAAAGCTAGACCCTGTCTCAAAAAAAAAAAAAAAAAAAAAAAAAAAGAATATCAGTAACCTTAGCAAGTACATTATTATAAGTAAGCAGAGCTCAGAGTCCCAGTTAAAATTTTTTTAAAAAAGATTCCTCTCAGTGGTTCCTATTGAAACAATATGAGAGAGAGAGGGTTATGTCTGAGGCAAGCGAACTGTGATTGAGGTAATTTCTCAATGTGCTTAGGCTGCTTGGTTTTTATTTATGGGTAGTATAATGCCTAAAGTATTAAAGTTTCAGTCAAAAGAAAGCTACTTCAGATTGAAAAGGCTGGAAATAATTGGGTAGAACATGTTCTGAACTCAGATTTTAAATATGACATAAGCTGGGCATATTAATATAAGCATCTTTTGGTGTTGTTATGTTTTTTTCATGGCCTTTTTGCCTCTTTATGACTTTTGCCAATCGATGTCCAGTTTCATAAGGTCATTAATATTTTGAATTAAAGTGCTAAGTACTCTATGTAGTCACAGGATGAGGAATCACTTTATTTCCTGAGTAATTTTGAAGAAATAATTTTTATTGCAAGTAATCCTGAGAATTGTTATAAGATTAATTACCTCCTTATTTCTTAGTCTTTTCATGAATTTCAGCTCCTGAAACACCAGAATGAACTGATTAGGAGACATGTACAATTTTAAGTCACTCTCAGAGAAAAATGGGATTAGGTGTCCTCATTGGCTTGTTGTCTTGCTATTCTTCAGGAAAATCTTATTTCCTGGGAATGTCAGCTGCTATCATTTAATGTCTGCGAAGAAGTAGCTTTAATAATTTCTGTACCTGGACACAGCACATTTCAATGCATAAAGTCCCAACTGTCTCATAAACCAAAATGCTGTCAGTGTGATAAAATTTGAAAATGCAGCCTGAAATAAGTTTTGATATAATGAATGTTCTTTTATTTCTCTTGAAAATTATACAAACTTATGACTTCTGGTAGAGGTCATGTGTAACTACTTTTCTCAAATGTCACAATCATTTTAGATTCCTGCATAAATACAACTTGGTATCAGTTTTCTTCTATGAAAAAATTTTCCCTGATAATATAAAACTCCCTCTGAGCCATCATGTCTAAATTTTAAAAAATATTAACATGAAACTCAATTTTACGGGAAAGGAACAGCAAAGAATTATTGACACATATTTAGAAAATTTGTGGTAAGTTACATGATATTTGCTCTTCCTTGTTATCTTTTGTAGCTTAGAGGTAAAGAATAAAAGAAAATCTTAATACCAACAATAACAAAACAGTAAAACTTTGCTGATAGGCAAATATAGAAACTAGGACTCCATCTACTTCTCTGCCCACATTGAGGAAGGGCTGCTACTGCACAGGCAGGCTTCTGGTGCAAGATTGGCCCACCTTCCCCACTATACTTGGGCTCTGAGCTTCCACATGATCAACATAGGGAGAGAAATCCTTAGACTCCATCTTGTTGTCTGCACACACTGACACATGGGTCTTGAATTCTCCTGGGACCAGTACATGGGGAGGTACCCCCAGAGACTCCATCTACTTGTCTCTGCATATTGAATAAGTGTGGTGGTGGTACTGGGATGTAGGCAGAAGCCTTTAGTGTGTGACTTTGCCCTGTCTGCCACAATGAAAAAACATCCTCTAGAAGAGTGAAGAAATCCTGTTTACCACAGCCATTGGTAAGTTGATGAAGTCAGTCCTATGTACAGGACCCTGGACTCTGACAGAGTTTAAGCCAGCAGAAGTTTGTTGAGCTCAACTCAGGCATTATAGCCAGAACCTAGACAAAGAACAACAGCTGTCTCCCTGTGACTAGTCAAGTCAGATGTGTGGTCTACTGCCCATATTATCTACAGGAGACAGCAGATCCATGCCATAAAGGGTCATTTTGGTAATATTTTTGGCTTTTTAATTGTTATTGCTGTTGCTTTCTGTTTCTGTCTTTTTCTGACTTGTCTTTTATTGTTCATTTCTAGACTCTCTTGTTATTGAGTCTGACCAGTTTTGGATTTTTTCTTCTCTCAAATGCTCTTATTTTTACAAGAGAGGGAAAATAGTCTCCTCTTATCCTGTTGCTTCTGGGTATCCCTATTCTTATTTTGTTCCTCTCTTGTCCTCTGGCCAGTATCAGCTCCAAGAAGTTAATGCATTCCAGTTTTCCCTATTCTCTAGGAGGGTGAATACAGTTTCAAGCTTGCTCTTGTCAATCTATTCTGTTTTGTATTTGTCCCTTCTGTCTCTTTTCTAGACTGTCTCAGTTTCCCAGGTTTGTGTGATCTTTATATACACTACAACCCTATTGATAATCTCTCCCTCTTCTTCTGTCTCTCTATCTCTATACTCCCTGGTGACCCTTTGTTCCCAAGGGTGATACTGCTATATTGAAGGACTTGTATGTTGTGAATATATTTCTGATTAATTTCAAATTTTGGCATATGGTCACAGCCCTAATTCATGAGGTTAAAGGTATCAGAATAGTAATTGTTGAAGCTTGTCATTTCCTGTGTTGTGCTTGATACTTTTGATGATACTGATTGTATTATTTCAGCCAAGGTGATGTGATTGTTCTGTTTAAGTACTTTCCATGGTGTGCTACAACTGAGATCACTCAGGGATCACCGCAGATCCAAGGAGATCAACCCAGGAAGTAGCAATCTCCTAAGGGTTCCAAATATTAAGAAGCAAAAGAGTTGCATTAAACATTGTCTAGACAGCAGGCCAGGGATTAAACCAAAAATATAAGCAACAACAAAAAAATAGAAGTGAGAAAAATTTAAAAACCGAGACACAAAAGTCATCACCACTGGAGAAATCAAGGAAAATAGACATAAAGGAAACTAAAGGTCAAAACCCAGGACTCCTTGAGCTGATAACAAAAGGATCCAGTAAAATGGAAATCAAAAATAATTTCTCTAATAAAAACAGAGATAGTGTCCAAAGAGGAAGACTGATTAATAATACAAAAGAGATCAGGAACATGATAGAGTCTCAGATTATGAAAGAAATGGAATCTGTTAAACAGCTTCAAACAGACTTCCATGAGAGGAAAAACTCCAATGAAAGTTTGTGAAGTAGGATGAATGAATGTGAAGACTGAATATCAGACATAGAAGGTAGGATTGTGGCCAGTCAATAGGAAATAAACAATTTGTGAAAAATAGCAAGAGATTACAAGAAATAAATCCAGAAGTTTATAGATGAGGTAAAAAAGAATAACATAAGACTGATTGGAGTCAGGGAAGAAACAGGAGACAGTGCAAAAGACATAACAGGGCCGGGGAGTTAGCTCAGTGGTTCCGGCGCCTGTCTCGCAAGCTCAGGGACCCGGGTTCGATTCCCCGGTAACCACATAACAATACTGGGTGTGGAGGCCCACACCCAGCAGCAACCAGTACCACATACCACAGTGCCGGGCATGGTGGCTCACGCCTGTAATCCCAGCACTCGGGAGGCAGAGGCAGGAGGATTGTGATGTGAGTTTGAGGCTGAGCTGAGGGCCAGCCTGAACCACAAAGCGAGACCCTGTCTCCAAAAACCAAAAAAAAAAAAAAAAAAAAAAAAAAAAAGACATAACAAAACTTCACAGATGCAATGGCAGAAAACTTTACAGGAAAAGGAAAATAATTTGACATACAGGTAAGTGATGCATATAGGACTCCAGGTGGCTATGATTTAAAAAAATCTACACCTATGAATATAATGCTCACAATTTCAGATATCTAACAGAAAAATGAAATAGTGAAGACAGTCAAAGAAAAGAAACAAATCACTTGAAAGGAAAACCCATCAGAATCAGAGCAGACTTTTCAGCATAAACATGCAAGTCCAGGAGAGCCTGGAGTGAAATATTTTAAGCCCTAAAAGAAAATTTCCAATCCAGATTGTTGTATACTGCAAAACTATCCTTTAAAATTAATGGGGAAATGAGATACTTCTATAACAAAGAACACCTAAGAAATTTCACTAATACAAAACCTGACCTCAAAAGTTTTGAAACAATATAAAGCAAAAGACAATCCCATGAGACCCAGCAGAGTGAATCCATTGGACAAGTCAAGAAATTGAATGTAAAGGAGGGTAAGAAAAGAATAAAAGAGCCAAAAGCAGGAAAATATCATGACAAGGCTAAATCAGTACATGTCCGTTATAAGCATTAATGTTGATGGCCTCAGTGTGCCAATTAGAAAACATAGACTAGAAGAATGGATTAAGAAGCAAGATCCAACAATATGCTGTATACAAGAAAGACATCAAATTCAGAAAGAAAGCCATAAACTGATAGGAAAAGCATGAAAAAAATAATTCTCCATGTGACAGGAGACTGCAAAAAAGCAGGAGTGGCTGTCTCATTAGCAGACAAAGTAGATATCAAATCAAAACTAATTAAAAGTGAAAAAGAAGAACGCTACATCCTCATATGAGGAGCAATTCAAGAGGAAAAAATGGTATTCATAAATATTTCCGCACTAAATTTTAGTGCACCTAACCATATAAAACAAATATTAACAGAAATGAAAATCCAGATAAACACTAATACAATAGTAGTAGGAAACTTCAATCCCCCAACTGTCACAAATAGATTGACTGGACAAATACTAATAATTAAATACTTGAACTGAACCACACTTTTGAAGGAATGGACTTAGTAGATGTCTGCAGAGTATTTCACCCCACAAAGTCAGAATATACATTCTTCTCAGATGCTCATTAGTCATTTTTAGAAACAGAATACATGTTTAAGTAAATGCAAAGGAATTGAAGTTATCCCCTGTAGACTGTCAGGGACTGTGCCTTGAAATTGGAGATCAACAGCAAAAGAAATTCCAAGAACCTCACAAACACATGGAAATTGAACAATACTCTCCTGAGAAACCAATGGGTCACAAAATAAATTAAATAAGAAACTAAACAGTTTCTACAATGAAATGATAATTCCAATACAATATACAGGAATTTATGGGATATAACCAAAACAGTTCTATGTGGGAAATTCATAGCAATGAATGCCCATTCACTGGGAATAGGAAGAAGTTAAACTGTCATTATTTGCTGATGACATGATACTCTATATAGACGATCCTAAAAACTCAACCAAAAGACTGCTAGACTTAATTGCCAGATTTAGTAGTTCAGATAGATACAAGGTCAATATTCAAAAATCAAAGCTTTGGATACATGAACAATGGACTCAATGAAATAGAAGTCAGGGAATTAACTCCCTTCCTATTAACATCCAAAACAAGGAAATATCTAGAAATCAGTCTAACAAAGGAGGAGAAAGATCCCTACTCTGAAAACTATAGCATTCTTAAGAGGTGTATAGAAGAAGGTATCAGAAAATGGAAAAACATCCCTTGTTCCTGGGTAGAAAGAATCAATATCAACAAAATGGCCATACTGGCACAACTATTATATAAATTCAGTGTAATCTCTATTGAAATCCCCAACAGCATATTTCACAGATATAGAGAAAATAATCCAAACATTCATCTGGATCAACAAGAGACTTAGAATACCAAAAGCAATCCTAGGCAACAAGATCATAGCAGTGGGTATCACAATCTCTAACTTGAAACTATACTACAAAGCTGCTGTGATAAAAACAGAATGGCACTGGCAAAGAAACAAACTTGAGGATCAGTGGAAGATACCAGAAGATCCAGAAACAACCCCAGATATACTAAGCCACTTCATCTTCTAAAAAGAGCCAAACATCCTCAGTGGAGGAAAGATAGCCTCTTTAACAAATGGTGCTGGAAAAACTGGGTTGCAACTTGCCAAAGATTAAAGCTACATCTATCTTTTTCTCAATGCACCCAACTAGAAATATAGTGTATTATGACTCAACTATTAAAAAATAAACATTAAACCTGCTGGAAAATAAGTTAAGTAGAATTCTTGAAGATATTGGCTTAGGGAAAGACTTTATAAACAAAACCTCATCAGCAAGGGAAGTAGTAGAAAGAATCAACAATGAGGTTCTCTTCTTATTAAAAAGTTCCTGCACAGCAAGAGAAATCATCAGCAGAGCAAAAAGACAACTTACAATATGGGAAATAATTTTTACCAGCTGTTTCTCAGACAAAGGATTACTATCTAGATACTATCCTATATACAAGGAACTCAAAAATAATCAGCCTCCTCAAATGTAAAGACACAGTTCAAAAGTGGACATCTGAAATGAACAGACTTTTTTTTTTTTTTAGGTTTTTTTGAGACAGGGTCTTGCTTTGTAGTTCAGGCTGGCCCTGAGCTCAGCCTCCAACTCACATCACAGCAATCCTCCTGCCTCTGCCTCCCGAGTGCTGGAATTACAGGCGTGAGCCACCAAGCCTGGCACTGTGGTATGTGGTACTGATTGCTGCTGGGTGTGAGCCTCCACACCCAGTATAGTATGTGGTGACCGGGGATTGAACCCGGGTCCTTGTGCTTGAAAGACAGGTGCCAGAACCACTGAGCTAAATCCCTATCCTCATGAACAGACATTTTTCAGATGAAGAAATAAAGGCAACAAAGAAACATGAAGAATTGTTCAACATCACTGGTTGTGGGACAGATGCAAGTGAAAACAATAATGAAATTCTATGTCACTCTAGAAAGAATGTCCACTATCAAGAAATCAGCCAATAACAAGATGAGGCTGATGGGAGAAAGGAAGCTGCTCCACTATTGGTTAGAATGTATACTTGTACAACCACTGTGGAAATCAGTGTGGAGTTTCCTTAAAGAGCTAGGATTCAAGGTCCTGTTAGACCCTACTATTCCCCTAGTAGGTATATACATGAAAGAATTAAAAGAATTATATCACAGTCAGTATGTGCACTCATGTTTATAGTAGCTCAGTTTTTAATGGCTGTATCTTGGAAACAACCCAAATGCCCATCAAAGGGAGACTGGATAAAGAAGGTGTGTGTGTGTGTGTGTGTGTATGTGTGTGTGTTTCAAGAAATGTAGTATTAGTTGTAAAGAATGATAAATTTGAGTCATTTATATCAAATGGAGGCACTGGAGGACATACTCACAAGTGAAATAAATGAGAAAAATTGTGTAAATAACCTATCTATTCCCTGGTATGAAAAACTGAAGGTGTACATGAATGCCAAAATGTATGGTGGGTATTATAACAAGGAAGAAAATGTGCAAAAGGAAAAGGGAAGGGGAGGTAGGGGAAAATAAAGAAGGAAAAGAAAAATTTGATACTAAAAAAAGGAAACAAAGCTTATGTATCTATGAGGTGGGGGTTCTAAAGAGGAATGGGGAAAGAAGAAAAAATGTGAATCAAGATATATCATGTTCAGGTGCAAATTCTCAACGTTGAATATGATCATAATTTATGTATAAAATGTACCAATGAAATAAATTTTTAAAAAAGAAAATATAGAAACTCATCTTCCCTTACTTAGTGCTAAATGTGCTCTGTTAAGGTTTCAGTCCAATAGTGTGTACAGATCACTTTCATTTATTACTCTTATTGAATCACACAAAACTAGGAATTTCTAAGAATTTGTCTCAACACAATTAAAACTGTCCTGATTTATCCTGTGTCTTTGAGCAGCAAGGTATTCTCAACGGAAAGTTCAACCTTCTTTCCTTCATTTAAAAATTCAATTCAATGAAAGAACAAAACTGAAATGCAGCATTTAAAATACAAAATTCTGTCAGCTAAGTTATATTTATAATCCAGCCAACTTAACACTTAGTAAACATAAGAAGTGACTTTAAATGCACACCCACATACAGAGAGAGACACAGACAGAGAAACAGAGATTTCAAGGAGATAGTTCAAATAGTAACTATGGAAAATTATAAGTCTTAAAGCTGTAGGGCTGCCCTGAAAGATGGAATTTGAATAACAATTGACATTGCAATCTTGACTCCAAATTTTCTAAAATAATAACAAACTGAGATGTGGTTTTTTTTGGCAGTAAAATTTAGGAGAATTCTTTTCTTGGCAAACCTCAATCTTTTGCTTTTAATAACTTTAAGAGATTAGATGAAGCCCACTCACATTAATAATTTATCATTTGAAATGTTGGTCATACCTTCACAAAATACCTTCATAACAACACCTAAACTGGGGTTTGACCAAAACACTGGATACCATAACCTAGCTAAGGGTACACATAAAACCATCACTATCTATTGATTATCCCTAGTAATATCAATTATTGTTGGAATTATTTATTCAAGATATAAATCTAGTCATAATTTCTCTAAGCAACACACCTCCATTGCCATAGGACGGTTTGTAACAATGAGAACATCTTCAAGTTCCCTTCAGGATCTACTTATGTTTCTAAACATTTCTCGTCTCCCTCTTCTTCACTCCACTCATTGTGCTTAAGTAGATTTTCTTTCAGTTTCTGTGCTTATATACTTCACAAGTCTTGCCCTTTCTCTTGGAATATTTATTCATGTTCACCATTCAGGTCATACTCTGTATATTATCTCACCAGAGAAGCTTATTTTCCATTAGAATAGTTTCCTCCACAATCTACACCAATGCACCTCATGCTTCTGATACTCATCACATCAAAATCCCTTTTTAATCCCTGTGCCCCTCACTGTACCACAAGTGAACAAGAGATTCTTGGGGGAAATTTGCAAATTAGACAGAAACTTCATATATTAGCAATATATTTGACCTTCTAAGTATCTGCCATTTGGCCCAGTATGTTTACTGTTTTTAGAGAAAATAAAAGTCCACATGACTTGAAGCAAAGCTGAAAGTCTCTGTAAAGCTAGATAATAATGTTTTCTGTTGAGCTAATCTCTTCTATAATGCTATGCATTCCAAAGGTTCTTAATAGGCCATAGAAGACCTTGTTCTTTGAGGGGATAAAATGTCCAAAACAGTTTCACCCTGATTTATAGCTCATGGAAAAATATGGGAAAGTCATTTGATGCACTTTCTGTGGAACTACTGCTGATAAAAAGGTTTGACCTGAAATTTCTGCCCCTTTGCTCCTTCTAGAAGAGGATTAAAGGGGAGACAAGTGACATGATTAATTTTTGTCCCAGAAATTTCAGCTTCCAATAAATTTTACTTTTCAAGTCATTTTAGCTTTCTGGTACTTCTACTGTTAACATAAATAAAAATTACTTTTATCATTCCAACTCTAATATAACAGCTCCACTTTTATCCTATAACCCAGAGAAACCCCAAACTTTAGCAAATTGTTAGTATCTTTCCAGGTGAAAGAATACATATAAACTAACTGATCTAAGGAGAATCAATCTTATGTGGCCAGTATGTTGGGCCACTTGATTCTGTACACCAGGAGTAACATGAATCTAACAAATTAATCACTACTAATTAATTAATGAGAGAGTGGCAGGCAACTGACAAAGTATTTCTCTTTTTTAAAAAATAAATGATTTTTCTTATGGAAGAGAGTGCAGTTTGAAACAAACTTGCAAATCCTCCAGTAGGATATTAAGTCATGTCTACATTGTGAATGTTGGCAAACCAACATCTTGACCAGAAATAAAACAGGTCCTTCCACATATTTCCCAGTTTTCTGTTTACAGTGGTGTTTCATGGTTATCCAGTCTCAACTTTTGCCTAGCTTTCCATCCCATGAGGTTTACAAAGAAGAATTTCTCAGCTTGCTAATTCCCTTCCCTGTTTTCCTCTTGTGGCTCCTGGTTTCATAAGCCAAAAAGTGTCTGCCAATTTCAACCATGGAACTCACCCAAAGGAAACCTTTGTAGAAGGAACCTTGAGAGGTCAAGCAAAAGAAACTCCTCATTCATAGATGAACATTCTAAGCCTAGATGAGGATGGTGCTTGAGAAAAAAAGTAGACTAGAGTATAAAGGGGCCAGAGGCTAATGGCTCTCCTCAAGAACCACATTTAATTTTTTTTATGCTCTCATTGAGAGCCTGCTTTCTACAGCTCCTCTCCTCTGAGTTCCTCCTTTCTGTGAAGGAGAAATCACTCCCCAAGACTCTTGGGGATCCTTATTAAAGGAATGAAGATCAGGCTACTTTGACCAGGACATTAAATGAGCATAGTGAGGATACTCATCAATCCTACTATTTAATCAAAGGCTACACTTCAAACTTAGTAAACAAAATATGCAAATAAACAAGTTAAGACTTTACCTTTATTAGAGCTATCTAGGCCAAATTCACAAAAGTGTGGCTAATGTAAGATAGATTAAACATAGAAATACTCAAATTCTTCAACATTTAGAAAACATTTTAGATACATGCTTGAGTATAAAGATAAAAGTCCACATTCATTACATGTGAACAGATATATTGACAGTTTACAAGGAATTAGCATAGATATAATTGTGGGAAAGGTAATGTTGGTCACAATGACAAAAATTATCTGTAGGGGACACAAGAAAGAGTTCACAGCAAAATGTGAACAGGGACTGTAAAAAATCAATAAAAAATGAGCAAGTATAGTAAGAACAATGGAATTTCAGAGCAGAGGGAAATGAAGAACTCTTCCATTTTCTCTTGATGAGGCTTTATAGGCAAGTTTTTAATCTTAGTTTTGTGCTTCTCCCAGAGCATGTCACTTGTTATACTCCTTCAAGTAATTTTGAGTAATCAATTGCAAATGAAGGCTCAGTATTCATCTAAATGAGATGTGATGGAGAGAAAACTGTGCTACTTGAGGAAGTCAAATATAGTTTTATTAGATTGCATAAAATTGAATAGAAGTATTGCTGTAGAGAGATTTGCACTTTCCCTGACTTCCTTTACCTGATTATCTTCTTCTTACTCTACTCTTGTTCAAGGAGAAAAAAAGATGTTCTCTCATGTGGTTTCCTTAGAAAATAACACAGAAAGAAGTGTTATATTCCCCACAGGCGTGGCTACCTCTGGGTTACTGGAAGTATCAGGAGTATGCAATGAGGCTACAGATAGCACAGACAAAAGAGCTAATGTTAGGACTGAAATGATGAGCACTGGGTAGCAGGGATGGAAAAGGTTCTGTGGGTAGAAGAATGAAAGGTCCCCAGTTTTGGATAGAACGGAATAGAAGAAAGAGGCTTTAAAAGACTTGTCATGAAATATATAGTTGGTTCTTCCTTATTGGAAGAGAAATATAAGGTTAAGACTTACATATAAATTCATTTAGTGTGACACTGCACCGAAGTATTTCATGAATAAAACATATAGAGAAATTCTTCACAGCTGATTCATTCTTAGTAATGTGGGAAAGAACCAGAATGAGAATTTACATTTATTAAATACCCTTCACATATATTATATTTCAGGCATTAGTTATACATTTGACTTGTGTTTTTAAAAACCTGAATTGGATTTCTGCATCTTGCTGTCCATGCTGCTGTCTCTAGGGGATCTCTAGCTGTTGTGAACTGCTCCTGCTGTACCAGTTAGATCTGCTATAAAGACCTGCCCAATAGGAGACTTAATCTTCTGCTTAACCCTTGGGGAAGAAGAGGTAGCTTGTATTTTAAAAAAACTTCAACAAATTTTACCTGCATGTCAAATTTCCTGGGAAACAGTTTTCACAAAATACTTATGTACAATTTGTGCATAAACATTTCCCCCATATACTATTTCCCATCCATATGCAATGTTTAATAAAAGAGAGTACATAATAAGATCTTCAGTCGGTGAGGCCATAAGACACATCCAGTGGATATCCACATGTTGTACACCTCTCTTGGTAAATAAAATCAATGAACCTGAAGATGTCTGGCTAAGTGCAGTCAGATGTTGTAACCTGGTGAGGACTTGCATTATATCGGTTCATTTTACAAACTGTGCAGGTCTTTGTATTGGTTCCATAGTGTTGCTATAACACACTGTTACAGGCTTAGACTCAAATCTTCCTGCCTCTGCCTCCCAAGTGCTGAGATTACAGGTGTGGGCCACCACACCTGGCCACATTTCGGCTCTTAAGAGAACAGAAATTTATTGTCTTTCAGCCTGAAGGTGAGAAGTCAGAAATGAAGATGTCGGCTGGGTATGCCTGCTCTGAGGCTCTAGGGAAGAATTTCCTTTGGTTCTTCCATGTCTAGCAGCTTCTTTAATTTCTAGGTATGTGGAAGCATCTAGTCTCTGCCTTTGTTTTCACATGACCTTCCTATGTGTGTCTCTTCATGTCTTCTTTTCTTATAAGGATGCTAATTATTGAATTTAAAAAACACTCCAATCTAGGATGATCTCATGTCAAAATCTTTAACTAGTTACATCTTCAAAGACCTTATCCCAAATAAGTTCATATTTAGACATCCTGAGTGGACCCATACGAGAGAGAGAGAGAGAGAGAGAGAGAGAGAGAGAGACTATTCAACACAAAATATTCCTTTATACATGAAGATCAAGGGAAAAAGGAAGGCCAGGGGAGGAAAGGTCTCCTTGAACCCTCTCAAGTACTGCTTCTAGTTTTCCTATCTACCAAATTCAAAAGATAGCTTTGTGTTAATGCCGATTACATCTTGTCTATGTTAGTGCTTTGATAACCCGGGAGAGTTTCTAGCTGCTTATATGTGGCTTAAACACTTGGCCTGTTTGTTTCTTTTGCTCTGAATCCTCTGAAGCTATCTTTGAGCTGTGCACACTGCCTGACATACACATGGGTAGATAACATACCTTTAAGCTCTGGCTGATGTGGGACTTTTATACTCAGCAAAGTCTGCTGCTTGCAATGATTTTTTTGCTAATACAATCTGCATTCTCATAAATTGATTTCTAGTTTTAGCTCAAGAAATAACTGTGATGTCCATTTCAAACATTTTTCCAGTCTTCCTTCAATCACATTTTAGTACATGACAGTTTTCTCATTTTAGGCAATGAGTACTAAGCTTCCCAAATGAAAGTAGCAAAACTGGTAAAGGCCACATAGTTCTTTCTTTCTGTGTGTAATGTCTGTATCTTCTGAACATGAAGCCCAGACATGTACAATCTGGATGAATGTACTCACTGAAGCTACAAAACTTCTCTAGAAACTCATTTAATCATAAATGTGGTGATGTCCAATAAATACCAGGTGAGGTTTTGTGAGAAACATACAATTACAATGCATATAACTTCTGCAAAGACAAAAACAGTTCCACAACAACATTCATTTTAAATCTCAAACTTTGTTCACAAAATTGGAATCAAAATTAAGGTAGAAAATAGAAAAGATCCTTCACTTTTAAAGTTTCTTAGCAAAGTGAGATATAAATAATTTTCTTAACACCTGCAAATATAGTCTAAGATTTATTAGATCAATTCTGGAATCAATCATCTTATCAATGATAATTCTTAAGTTTTAATCAAGTGGCAAGGGTATGCTAGACAACTGAGTAAGGCAATATGCAAATTACCCATCACAGTAGATAGAAGAATTTTAATTAGTTACAAACTCCATTATCTTTGCTTTGCCTTAAATTTTCTTATTTTATTACATTAGCTTGATAGATATTCTTAAACAAGGCAAGTAAGCCATCCATCCAAAACATTCCATTTCTAAGTGCATTTGTTTGCCTTCTATTAGTCATTTCACATTTACTTTAAAATTACTTCTTATCTCTCTTTTAGGATTTTTTTTCATGAAAAATACATTTTTCTCTATTTGTACTCTAGTTCATGTCAGAGCTTGCCTTTATGCCCACTAACAGCTCAGATAAAGTTCATTTATTATGTTAGAATTACAAAAATCAGTAAAGAAACATAACTCTAATACACAGAATTATTTGCACTAAATACTTTCAGTAACAAACAGCTCACATTCAAGTTAACCCTGCAGTTCTTATTTTTGATGGTCTTCTCTTGATGAATCTCTCTATAAATAGCCGTGGGGTTTAGCTCATTTGTTCAAGTTTCTATATCAAAATATCATTAACTGAGTGAATTTTAAATTACAGAAGCATATTTCTAGCAGAAGAAGGCTCAGAAATCCAAGAAACAACGCCAGTATATCAGATGTCTGAAGAGTACCTTTGTTCTTAGATGACCTATTCTATTCCTATTCTATTCTTATTCCTATTTTAACCTCACTTGACAAAAGAGAACATAAGCTCTGGACTCTGATTTATAAGGATACTAATCTCATTCAGATTAGTTCCTAATTAGGATTAGCTTCCACTCACCTTCTGTCTTCTACTAGCCATAACCTCAGTTGGAAATAAACACATGGCTTGTGATGATGGGGTGTAAATATTCACACAGTAGCAAACTTTGAGATCTGTGCTCTCTGAGGATAGTCCCTACCATTTTCCCTATTTATCCATCTGATCTTTGTGTTTAGATCAGAAAGTCCTTGCGGCTTTTCCTCATCACACATGTTTATTTTCAGATGCTCACAGTCTCTCTTCTCTTTCATATCAATTCAGACAGACACTTTAATTGACACAAAATCAGACAACAATTTCAGGTACAAACTGGGGCATTCCCTCGTCTCAGGGACATTCATTGTCCCCGATGCCTCACCCACATGCAGCCCTCTCCTATTACCAGACCCTTCTCTGTCTAGAGCAATCCAGGGAGGGGCAGTCATGGTACTTTACCCTACAATAATTACTTCAGCATGAGATCATGCTAAGAAAGGCATCAAACTTCTCTAGATTCTTACTAAAAGGATACCAGCTCTGAACTATGCTGCTTTGTTTCTTGACACATCTATCAAAAAAGAAATGAGAGAAGCACATGCCAGAGATCAGAAGGTAATTTGTAAATGATTCTTCAGATCCAACTGCCTTGAAGTACATTCCTTTTGTTGTACATAATAAATACTTTCTCTTTCTAAATTATGAGATCTGTGTGTCTTACATTTAAGATAACCCTGACAAACATGAAAGGTGGAAGTCTGTGAACAAAGACAAACCTAATCCTTTGGAATACTCTCAAGTGGTATCACCTGGAGTTTATTCCTTAGGGGGAATAAGGAAGTGTTGGAAAAAAAATGGAGTGGGAAATAGAACACAGAGATGATAGAGAGAAAGCTAAAATGAAGGTCAAACTCATAATACTGCTTCTAAGCAGCAGGAAGTGACACAGTCTTCAGTTTTATGCCTCTGAAGAACTTCAGCAGTTCTGGGCAGACCAAAGATAGAACATGTAGTAATTAGTTGTCAGAGATTTGATCTTAGAATTCTCAGAACTCTTGAGTTTAGGTTAAAAAAATGTGCTTAAAGATCTGGGCCACTATAGGAGTTGTGTTCTTCAGGGTATGCATTCAGAAGGAACCTTACTACTTATTTTCATCCACTAGTTGTTCTCTTCCTTGTAACTATGACAGATTTTTTTGTATGTTATTTGAAAAATAGCACTTTTTGGGAATATGTTTCATTTCTGGTAGAAATCTCTACTTCTTCCAGAGGACATTTATAGGTGGCATCTTGAATCCAAAGGAGCTGTAAGTAGGTAGGCCTTCCTCAGGCGTGAGCTCTGAGCCTTTGCTTTTTTTACATATACACCCGACTCCTGCAGAGGGGCAGAATCAGGGCAGGCCTTCGGGCTCATCTGTCCCTCCATACTGCAGTGTCACCTGGCAGATGGAACCTGGAAGCTAGGCTTTGGGGAAAGTATGTTTTTCCTGACATTGTCAAGAATTTAGGACAGTTTGTTTCTGCCTCATGACAGCTGTCTTTCATAAACATTGTATTTTACTTGTCTTGTCCTTTTTCAATTTTCCTTGCAAAAACAGCAATTCTTGGTGTGGATGTTGCCCAATGTACTACTAGAGTGATAATCTGACAGTATATTATACTGAACAGTGTTTCAATGGTTGTAATTTTTGCCATGTATGTTTAGCCTTCCATTGGTATTAAATGAAATACAACCACTGCCAGAAGTCTTATTGTGAGCAGGAAAGAAATGACTAAAAGATAGTTTATAGTGTTTCAAATTGGTATTGAAAAATTCATTATCATTTATAAAGTACTGATTATACCTTGAATCTGACAATACATAAAGTAAATTAATTAAAGTGCAACTCAGCATTAAAAATTTCAAGAACAGAGTCATGGCATGTGGGCAGGTTATTTTCCAAAGAGTATTCCTTAAACCAAAATTTGCATATATGCTGAATTATTCTTCCACTTTCTTAAATTTTAACAAACTTTATACTTTCCATAGGAATGTGCAAAGACTCAGTTCAGAATAGCACATTTTTCTTGCAGAGTTCACCTAGATTATTGTTCTGCAATGCTCCAGAGCCAGCCCCAGCACTAGAATCCTCATAGTTGGCTTGTATTGCTATGTATTGGACAAAATGTCTTTTAAACCAAAGAGTAAAATTAGCTGGACAACAAACTTACACGATGCAACAATATGATAATGTTAACACTTTCATGGAGGAGGATGAAGAATCCAAAGAGGCTGCATTTCTAATAGAAGCACAGAGTGGTTTCTTTTACCTAGGGAGGAAGCTCACCAGATCCTGTCTCTCACTGCACATGATTGTGTTCATGTTGCCAGCACAGAAGTTCCAGTTTAGAGTGATGATGGTGCATAACAAAACAAACAACAGATAAGTGAACCTCACTTGGGCTGAAACACTGTCTATATAATATAAAAATATTTTGTGAAATAATGGCGTAGCCTGCATAGTGAAACTATATCTGTTATTTCAAATAAGATAAAATATGTAAAGCCAAGTTGGATATTATTCTCATATGAAATTTAAGTTTGATTACTTACAATTAAAAAGAGACTAAATCATGTTGATTCAGTAAAGGGCTTCCAAAGTGCCTCTGATATATCCCCTTGGTAGAATATTACACATTTCCCTTTTTATTCCATATCCACCCACGGGGCTGCTCACTTCAGAAGTAAGACAAAATTACGTCTCCTAAATTTACACAGAATCACTTATGTGCCAGTCTAAAATAATCCACATTGAGGTCTTTTTCAACTTGAACCTTAGCAGTATTTTATTTCTTTTCACAGATGGTATCTATTATCTAACACACTCAAATTTAATTGATACTTTTGTCTTTACAGTTCCTGTTTCAGGTCCAATAGTACATGGCAAAGTATGAGTTTTAATGAAGAGAACTGTGAGTGTAAAGTATTTTTCTTTACTTTATTGTCTTAGATAACTTTGAACAATTTTCTTTAAGTTCCAGTGTCTCTAACTGTTAAATTGGATCAATAACTATATCATACCATTGTTGTGGAAATTACTTAATGTATTTTAAATTCCTCAGACCGTCGATGGCAGTGAGTCTTAAGTGTTAATTCACATAGTAACGACTGCAGGAGCTTGATAACAATGGCAGTGCACTCAGAGTTTCTGAATCAAAAGGTCCAGGGAGCAACTGAGATTTCACATCTCTTAACACCTCTGGAAACTTTGACTCAAATGTTCCAAAGGGCATCTAGTGCTGGAGAAACATTTCATGAAACTCTTAAGGATGTTAATTTTCTTCCTTTCCCCTCCAGTATGTTGTTGCAAGCAATGCACAGGAGTTAGATTTTGGATTCAGACATAATTCCTAAGGATCAGTTATGTCAGAACTTCACCAGTGATCTCAGTTCATCAACTCTATTCCATCCATGTCTGACATCACGCCGTTGTTAGGCAGAGAAAATACAAGTCATCAGACAAGAACCATGTCAGGCCTACAAACTGAACTCTTTTCACTTGTTAGTCAGTGAATAATTTATGCATGGTCTGTTCCAGGCATGACTGCATGCCAGATATCAGAAAACTATGTCCCATGAGCAAATCCTATCTGCTATGTACATTTGTGAGAAAAGATTTATTGAAACAGAGCTTTGTTTATTTGTTCATTTTTATAAATGTGTTCATTCTACAATGTCAGAGCTGAAGATTTCTTACAAAAGCTGTCTGGCCTTCCATCTTAGTTGCTTTGGACTCCTGAAACAAAAATATTATTCAGACAGCTTATAAACAATAAGCATTTGCCAGGGATGGTGGTGCATACCTATAGTTCCAGAATTCAGAAAGCAAAGGCAGAAGGATTGCCTCCAGCTCAAGAATAACCTAAGCTACATTCTGAAACCCTGTTGCAAAAATACATATTTATTTCTGCAGTTCTGGAGACTGAGGCATTCAATATTGAGACATCAGTAGACTCTGTGTCTGGGAAGGGCTTGCTCCTCCAAGAAGTTGTGTCCCAGCTGTGTTCTGACATGCTGCAGAGAAAGAACAAGCTCCTTCTAATCTATTTCATAAGAGACAAATCCAAAACACAGCAGGTCTTTCATAGCCACCATTCAAAGGCCCACAAATCTTAATGTCATCATCTTGATGTTTAATTTTCAGTGTATGAATTGAGGAAGGGTGACACAAATGACACTATAGCATCCTAAAAGCCTAAAATATTCACTCTGTTCATTTTAGAAAAGTTCATTGATCCCTGATCTAAGGGTGGATGTTTGGACATAACTTCTTTTTTTTTTTTTTTTTTTTGTTTTTTTGTTTTTTTTGAGACAGGGTCTCACTTTGTAGTTCAGGCTGGCCCTGAGCTCAGCCCCCCAACTCACATCACAGCAATCCTCCTGCCTCTGCTTCCCAAGTGCCGGGATTTCAGGTGTGAGCCAGCACACCTGGCACTGTGGTATGTGGCACTGATTGCTGCTGGGTGTGAGTCTCCACACCCAGTATTGTATGCAGTTTCTGGGGATCGAACCCGGGTCCTTGCACTTGCAAGACAGGTGCCGGAACCACTGAGCTAAATCCCCGGCCCTGGACGTAACTTCTACAGACACAATATTTTCTCCTTGAAAGTCCTAAACATTTAGGTTTTCCTAAAAAAAAGTTACTTAAACCTCAAAGCATAATCATAAAAATTCTTATTTTATTTCATTAGTTAATAAAAAGTTCTTAAAGATGGTGCTTTAAGACTAAATCTTAAATGTCACTATGTATTTCGTCAGACAGCGACGTAAGTAAAAGACAGAGTATTGTGAAATTAAATGATAAATTAAATTTGGCTAATTTAAGTAGAAAATGGAATTTTAGGGAAGTATATTTATCAGCTAAAAATATGAACACATCAGAGTTTAAAGAACCAAATCTGGAGCAAGGAAAAACACTATAGCTGCAGACTGCAGAAATTTCCTAGCCCTGCAGGTCAGATGTCATGCTAACAGATGACTAAACCATAGTGCATTGGCATCTCATTTTCTTCCAAAGTCAAAATGTAAGATTCAGACCCATCCCTGAGAGAGGAAAAAGATACCTTGACTTCCTCTCTGCCAAGAGTGCATGAAAGGACAAAGAGGAAATTCCCTGAAGGCAGAAAGAGTGAACCTTTTTAGAGTCTGTGTGCCCAAACTGCAACCCAAAACCCACTTATTTATTGCAAAAAGCCACTATTGCAATTAAACATGAATACAGAGGATTTAGTTTATAAAACATAACTGTTATCCACTGCTCCCTTGCTGGGGTGATTTGGCCCATGTGCCAACCAGAGAGAGCCTTGTGCACCCGCTGTTTGACCTGTGTGCCACAGCTTTGCCACCTCCTGCCCTAAGGGGAAAGCTGAGTGCTATTAGGAAAGGACTATAATTTAAATAGACAAGAAAATACCACCAACTCTTTGGGGAAGAACTAAAAGCTCAAATTCTATTTCCCAAATCCATTTAGGCATAGATTAAAAAGGTAATAAGAAATCTGAAATGAGACATTCATTTTTCAAAAAGCTGATTCTTCTGAGCAAAATCGCACGGGATTTCACTTCAACAAGCTCTGCTCTTCCAGCTCTTCCTGTCCACACCTTACAGCCTTGGCCAGTGTGTTCCCTGTACAATGATGCATTGTGGTTTCACACTCCTCCCCCCCACCTTCATGCTGACTGAGTCCCCAGATGATTTCCCTTCTCATGCTTTGTTTGGGGAAAAAAACTCACAAGATCACTAAATATTAAAGTTGTTTTGTTTTAAGTCATTAAATGAATACTTATTTCCTTAATGTATGTCACTTACTGTATTGTCCTAAATCTTTTAATCTTATAAGTAGTAATTCATTACCAACCCTGAGAAATAGGTTTTTCTTTTAAGTCATTAAATTAATACTTAATTCCTTAATGTATGTCACTTACTGTATTATCCTAAATCTTTTAATTTTATAAGTAGTAATTCATAACCAGTAGTAATTCAGTAACCAACCCTGAGAAATAGGTAACCCATTTTATAGAAAAGAAAACTGAGGATAACAGATATAAAGTTACTTAAGTTATTTCCTGAAATCACAAAGCTAGTGAGTGAGACAATGTTTCACTATAGGCAATCTGTTTTCAGAACTTGTTTTCTTAACTCCAAAACACATTATTCCCTTAAACAATGTAAAGATTACTAGTCCACAAAGAGATGGAGGCATGATATTGCCCTAATCAGAAACCAAAGATCAATTAAACTAATAATTTAATTATGTAGAGCTCAGTTTTGTGGAATTTCATGTTGCAAAATGCAATGTACAAAAACCATCATATCTAATGACCACTGCTTACCCATGCTTGATTCACTTAATCAAGTTTCTGCTTCTTTAGAACTGATTTACGCAAGCATGAGCAAAAAATGCATTATCCAGGTAGTGCTTGGAGAAACCAATAAGTCTGTTTACACGGTGGAAAGACAGATATCTGTCTAATCCAGACTTGTAAGGATAGAGAGAGGCTTTTGGAGTATAGACATATAAACTCCATAGAAGAAAAAAAGATGATTAAATGGATCCTGAATAGAGAGCTTGTATCTCAACTCCAAGGCAGGAAACTGTGTGTTGAACCTAGTCATCAACCTAGTCTAATCTGATTAGACTCAGATTATCTCAGATTAGAGTCTCAGATTAGAGTCTCAGATTAGAGTCTCAATCTAAATCCCCCAATATGGTTCACATGAGACACAGGTAGATATTTAAATTTAAAAATCATATTTTTAAATTAGTTTTCCAGTTCCACTAGGCATATTTGAAGTGTGCTATATGTAACTCACTAATGGCTGTTCCACTGAGCAATACTGGTGTAGAACAATTTCTTCACAGAAAGTGTTATTGGACTGTGCTGTTCTGCACTTCAGCATGGGCTACTACTTAAACTTGTTAATTGTCAAGACAGCTTTACTCCTAATAAAACAGAGTATTTGGGGATGGGATCTGGAAAATAATGTTTTAACTTGGAAGGGTATATCTTCCAGCAACTAGTGACACAAGACAGGGAGAGAGCTCCATTGAGCTCAACCTGCAGTTTTTGCTCTGCCCATTCTTACAGGGGTTCAAGCCAGTTAGTCTTAGCCTCTGTTGCTGGGGTGAGTTAAGGGTTATGAGATCTTCACTGATTTGTGTACTTTAGGCCAATCAAGGTCTTAGCCATTGTTACAGAGGCAAACTGTTGCTAGGGTGACCTATTGCTAAAGTGAGCTAATGGTCATGGGGTCTAGAAGCTTCATAGTGAATACTTGCAAGCAAGTCTCTAAGAATAGCTGTTCTACACCTGCAA
>PVIR01017067.1:0-32570 GCA_004026965.1 Petromus typicus
TTTTTTAGAAGTAAAAGTAATAGCAACTTTTTAGTGAATTCAGTAATATTTAGCATAAAATGATCTACAATGTCTCTGGGATAACATGACTGTATAAGCAATTATTACCAGATTATTTGAGATTAAAGTAACTTTATTTTTGAACAATAGAAATCTGCTCTTCACAGATGAAACACAATTTTGACTTGTTAATTGACCATTCTTCCTATATGGACACCATGTGACTTGATGTGAAGTCAGAGTTTTATGATCAAAATGGGAATACTATTCTTTTTAGCTATGACTATTCAAAAAGTAAGACAGGGTTTTTCACATAAAAGCAAATTGAGTGTGGAAAAGAAAATAGGAAAACAAATTTTATCTTATCTATTATATCCTAAGATAAAAAACTTTGAGTTGGTACTTGGAAACATGTATAAACATGTACTGAGAAGAGTCTTGCTAGAATCTCTACAGTGGGTTCTGGACTTCTGTGAGCCACTATAGTGCAAGGTGAATTAAAGAAAAAAGGCAGGAAACTTGATTTAGAGTGCTGTGGGGTCAAGGAATCTGATCAATGATGCTGTGGAAAATAAAGACAAAGGACTTCAAGCACATCCAGTATTTATTGAATATAATCATGGAAAAGAATAGGGAGCCAGGTACACTTTAAAGGCATCCAGGGTAGTACTGCTGAACACCTGGCATAATGGTGCCATGTCGGGCTGTTAGAGAGTAAGCACTGCCTATTTTGCTTGGATAGAACAAACTGGGCCAGGGACCAGGTAAAACTAGCAAGCAACCCACTGGGTCAGTAAGAAACCTTAAATAAGGGGAAAGTATTTTAACTGGAGTCACTCTGACCTCAGTTGCACATAACTCAAGAGAGCCCTGCCACTTCCCAGGCCAGGACTTAGGCCTCAGTGACGGCCATTAGTGAAGGATTAGCCCAACTCTAGAATCCAACATGCCCTTTTGAGTCATGTATGGCTTTGGTTTAACTTCTGATATAAAACAACGTGAAAAATTAAGGAAGCCAAGAAGCACTTATGGCACACTAGTACTAGTCAGGGATGTCTGTTATACTAACCAAAAAACAAAACAAAACAAAACAAAAAGCTGTTATAAAAATGGTGTGTGGGCAACAACAGGTCATGTAAACCCCTGGCTTTATCATCTCCACTAAAAATAAGTTTGAAGTGCATAAAATAGTATTGCCATCAAGATGTTTTAGCTTAGACTATTAACTGTCTCTGAAAAGCATTGTTTCTTACTAACAGCCATGCAAGTAACATACAGTAGCATGTTATTTTTTAAAAAATTCAAATCTTTATTGGTACATTATGAATACACATCATCATTGCATTCACAATTGAGAGTTTGTACCCAGAATATGACACGACTTGATTCTCACTGTTCTTTTAAAGTCCAACAGAGACCTGAAATGGCAAGTTAATCTAATTGTATACATCTGAAGGATTTGAAATTCTTCCAATGTACAGTACCGCACATGGATTCCTCTTTGAAAATAATACTAGCAGGATAAGGTAGTCATCACAAAAATGAAAAAGGAAAGCACTGATTAAATTTCAATCTATTCTTAAATGCCAAATGTGGTGGGTAGAACAAAGTGGAATTCACTGACCCTTGATCAGAATAAAAATATGTATCAACTCGCTTGAGAAAGAATAGAGAAAATTTTAGACACAAGAGATGCTTTATTCTTGCAAATATACTGGTCCTTTTAAAGTTTGAGTATGAACAGTAAGCTCAGTAGAAGCTGCCTGTAGTTAGGATCATTGAACACAAATAGCAGAAACTTCGATGACCCCTAGGCCATGTGCCAAATAGAAGACAGAATGTCTGCTCTTTGCAGACTAGCAGAACTTGGCCCCTGAAGTATACTCTGAGTATGAGCCAAAGACCACTGGCTATTGCAAAATGAACAGGAAGACTGACAGTCTACCTCTGAGGCCAAAGCACACAGGACCTGCGTAGATCAGCGCAGGACATAAACAAACTCCTGCATGTTAAAACTTCACATTCTTGTAACAAATGCTAGGGAAGAGATGTCTCCTAATGAAGAAGGGCTCTGAATACAAAGAGACAGTGTCTACAATACAGACAAGGAGGGAAAGTTGTGGCTTGAGGATAATGTGGAACTTTGAGAGATTATTTAACATCATGCACTTTATACTAAAGGTCCAGCACAAGAGTAATTTCAAGCATTAAAGTCATCTAAGCAATAGTGAAGTTCAGACAAAGGTTAACTATGAGATAAATGGATTCAATCTTTATTTCTCATGACTGAGCAAAATATATAACACAATATACTCATTTCAAGATTAATCACCATTATATCTTACAGTCTAGCATGTGTTTACTAAAAATATCTGGTCTCATGGAAAACTAAAGATAGGCCTTACCATCAAGCAATAAAATGGAGATTAGAAACAAAAAAGAAGAAATAAATTGAAGTTTAAAAAGTTTTCTGTTCAGATTACGTGAGAACTAATTCCATTGAACACATATGAAGACATAATATAAACTGAGGAAGAGAATAAAATGAGTATTCTCCAGCTCATTTTATTGAGTCAAAGATCTTGATGTCAATACCAACAAGAATATTACAGTAGAACTTTCAATAAATTTACAAATTGAAATAAAAATAAATCTATTAGAATAACTACAGTGAAAAAGATGTCAAATGTGGAAAGAATCTGTAACAACTCAATCCCTTGTATACCTCTGGTGGATTTGTAAAATGAACCATTACTCTTTTATTACTGCTATATTAAACTATCATGTACTTTTTATAATGGTCAACTTTTTGACATTGTAATAAAATACCTGAGGCAAGCAAACTTTCTAAAGAAAAGTAGGCAATTTTAACTCCCAACTCTGGAGTTTTAAGGTCTAAAGAACTATTAGGGAATTTAAATGCTCTTTAAAGTGGTTCATGTGTTAAAGAATTGGTCAACAGCCTGTGACACTCTGTGGATGTTATAAAACTATTTGAAGGTGAGACCTAGAAAGTTAGGCCATTAGCAGTGTGACCTTGAAGGAGAAGTTGCTTCTAGCTACAGTGAGTTGAATGGACTTATCTACCACATATTTCTCAAGGCTGGTGGTCAGCTTGGACATAGCTTCATGGCAATGTGGCCAAAGAAGTATGGATTGGAACTTCTAAAATTGAGCCGAAATAAACCTTTCTTCTTTGTAACTAGTCTCAGGATTTTTGTCACACAACCAGAAAGTTAAATAACATGGGGCTTTGGGTTGTGAGGGCTTTCAGACTGATTGATTCCCAATGAGATACAGAGTATCCCAATGCTGGAGAGAGAGAAGTATTTGTTTAAGGTCTCCATGTTAATTATAAAGCTATCAGGATTCAATCATGGCAAACCCACAGTTATGACCTTATCTAACCCTAATCACTTTCTAGAGTGCCCACCTCTAACCATCATAGTCAGACAGACTTCACCTTGTGATACTCACAATAGCATTTAGATCTCAGCACACATGGAGGTCATTCAATCTATGTCCAAACTATGCATCTAGTGGCTCAGAAAGCCCATCTTTATGTCCTACAGTTCTTTTGGTCAGGGCTTTTGTATGGGTGTGGAGATCTGAAAGCAAGTATATGAACAGGACCACATTACTTTCTGGAGAGCTTAGAGAGAGTGCATTTCAGTTCATATTCAAGTGCTTTGAAGAATTTGATTCTTTGTGGTTTAGGATGGAGATATCTGTTTCCTTCCTAGGTACTGTCTGAGAGTAACTTTTCCACTTCTAGGAATTGCTTACTTTCCTGCAATTTCCCTTAAGTTTCTCTTGTTTCTATTTTTTGTCCCTCTGTGTATTATCACATTCCTTACCCAGTTTCTGCTTCTATATTCCACTTTTAAGGACTCACTAATTTCAGTTGTAATTAGTCTGGGTTAACCTGAAATAATCCTGCTCAAGGTACTTACCTTTAGTCTCACCATGGGAGACATTTACAAACTCCAGAGATTAGGTTCTGGGAAAAATTGACAAAGACTTATTCTGCATGCCATCAATTGTACAATAACTTTAGAAATTGCATTGCCACTCAAAAAGGTAAAAATTTATCTGCTTCATGATCAAGAAATTTTGCTTCTCAGTATATAACCAAAGAAGGAAAACTGTGGACATATAAACCCCATGGAAAAATGTTCCCATATTTATGTATATTCTTTCAAAGTGAAAAATTCCAAGTATCTTTAACATGAGAATGAAGAAAAAAATTTGGTATATGTGTTAACAAATAAGGAACAAATTTCCAAGGAAGAGCAAAATTGGTGATCCTTGAAAAATATTCTGAGTGAATAAAATGAAATGTACAAATATAAATGCTACTTTGTCTTATTAATGCAAAACTATCAGGAAAATTATCCAGTGCTAAAAAAATCCTCTGGGAGGGAGATTATTTAGGATGAAGCATGGGAAGTATTATGCTCTCATCTCCTCAAAACACAAGATCTGAACATTTCACAGTATATAAATTATACTTCAATGAATAGGCGCATTCAGACCCTCGAGTGATGTGATCACATGAAGGATTGCATTTTCTTCCCATTTGTTTCTTAAACAGATATAAAAATTGATATCTCTTAAGAGTCTCCACTTCCTCAGTGGTTGAGAAATTAGTTTCTTTTTGAAGCAAGCTTATCAGGACGTTTTTAATTTAATGTCTAAACATGAGCAATATTTCTTGACATTTTCTTGTTGGCTTCTGTCATTTTAATAGAAAAGATGATAATTAGTGAATTTTTTGAGGACAAAAATATTCATTTCAATACGAGAGGTTCAGTATTAAAAAATTCAGATGAAGAGGCTGATTTTATCTTACTGATGACAATATACTGACAGCTTTCAACATTGCCAGTTCTTCTCAGCGCAGGTATGATTCAGAAGACTTATTTTTTAATGTAACTCTGTTCCATAGCTATTGAAAATAGCACACTGGAATGTTGTTATGATTTGTGAGAGGAAGGGAGGTAAGGACCAAAGATACAACATTCTTTAGCAGGCATTTTTCACAATAGAATATGACTGGACGAGAACCTACTTACAGGTTATAAACCTTCTTCACATCTATAACAAATGTAAAGCAGACAAAAGATACTAAACCTTTTTGAAGCATGACTTTGAGCAGCAGCATCCATAAAGAAAGCTGATTAATTGCATTGGAAGATCTCTTATTCAGTACAATCAAAGATAGCCCTGTGGCAATTAACTGAAAAGATTAGATAAATGGGGGGTTATGTATTATTATACATATTAAAAAGATTTTAACAGAAAAGTATATAAATGTACATTTATTTGTCCATATATTTCTATTAGCCAAGAACTTTTAATGAATAGGAATGACATAAATCAAGTTTGGTGGACTTTTCTTCTCTAGAGTGTGCTTAAGAATTTCTTTTCTTTTTTTTTTTTTTTTAGACAGGTCACTCTTTTTAGTTCAGACTAGCCCTGAGCTTACTATGTAGCCCAGGCCAACCTCGAACTCCCAGCAATCCTCCTGCCTCTGGCTCCTGAGTGCTGGGATTACAGGTGTGAGCCATCATGCCTGGCACTGTCATATGTTGTACTGATTGCTGGTGGGCATGAGTCAGTACACCCAGCATTATTGTATGTACTTACCAGGGATCGAACCCGGGCCCTTGCACTTGCAAGGCAGGCACCAGAACCACTGGGCTAAATGCCCAGCCCAGTAATTATTTTAAAAAAGGTGAACTGAGGGAGAGCAGAGGATTGGAAAAAATAAGAATCAAGATATATCACATATAAGTACAAATTCTCAGTAATGAGTGTAAAAATAATGTACATTTAAAATATACCAATAAGCTCAATTTTAAAAATCTAGATCTTTCTAGTTTTTAAAATAAATATTCCCACAACTATACCACAACACTATGCTTCTAAAATTTTATTTAGTCTCTCTAATTTCCCTTTACAGAGAAACAGTATTTCTAATTTTGTACCCATATTTTAATCTAAGACAGCAGTGGTGAGGTCTCATGTTCAGAGTACATCTGGGAACAAATATTCTTCTTCTGAAACTTTTCTTTGAGTTTATTGAGTAGGAAAAGTAAGAATTTGTATTTGTTATACACATCTTGTGAGAGGTATTTGTTCATAGGTTTTATTGAAAAAATGATAATTCTAACTGATTTGTTACAAGAAGATTGATTAAGAGAACTTGCAACAAGTAATAATTAGTAGAATTAGACAGGGTTATGAAGAAAGCTGTAGGTCTAGACTCTCATGTTTTCTACTCTCCTAGCTTTTCTGACCTCTTATATATTAAACTATCACTATTCTTGTAGAAGCCCAGGTCTAAAATATAGACTACAAAAGCCCAAGCCTAAAATATTTATTGTATTTATCTTTTCTTAGTTTTGATAATTAGTTGTAAATATCTATTGATAGAAATTCATGGCTTATTCATTTGTCTATTAGTATCCTTTCTATAAAATAATACTATACATATATATATATATATAACATGAAATTAATATATCATTGCCACATATGTAAAATTACTTATTAAAAAAATAAAACAACTCACAATTCAGAAAAACCTGGGACAAACTAAGTGTTTTAAATACTGTGGGATAAAGGTCATTTAGGTATTTAAAACAGTACACACACATAGATACATTCTTACTACTTCCTGGAAAGGAGTTGTTTTGTTTTTGTTTTTTTTTTTTTTTTGCAGTTAATGAAATTAAGTGTGCATGCTATAGACTGAATTTCTATTATCCTATGTGGTGTCAATATTAAGAATTGATACTATTCGTGGCAACTCACATGTGTAATCCTAGCACTCCAGGGATTCAGTGAGGCAGGAAGATCACCACGAATCAAAGGCATTGTGGACTACAAACAACGTTCAAGGCCAACCTGAAATACATAGTGGGACCCTGTCTTAAAAATCCCAAATCAAATCAAAACAAAAAATCACAACAAAATCTGAGTAATCATCAGGAATGAATTTTAGGCATTCAAATCACAAAATTTACTCTTGTCTTCAGCCTGATCTCTCAAAGTACAGTGCTTCCACCGGCACATCTCATTCCTTCGTCCTGAGTTATACCTCATTTGGATCTAGCTGTTTTTGAAAAAGCCATCCCAGGAGTGCATGAGGCTTTGGGGAAACATCTAAACACAAGAAATAATAATGGTGGCAAGGCATTCTATAAAACAAAATAAAACAAAAAGATCAGAAGTAAATTTTTAATAGACATAGCAAATCAAATACAAATCAAAATGATGTACAGGTGAAGACTTACCAGAAGATAAAATTTAAAAAGTGGTATGTATATATAAAGAACATAAAAATATCTATGCATGTTTTGACACAAAGGGAAGACATCTTAGAAGAGTACATCAAGGAAATGTATACATCTATATATTTTGAAATAAAGTTTGGACTTTTCCACAATGTTAAGCATCAACAATAATTTAGAAATTTACATTGAATTTTAGAACAAAGTTGTATTTCTCAAAAGTTGTATATAACATTCATGTCAACTTTCATGTCAACAAAATACTTTGAAATATATAGTTTCAGAATATGTATTAGTAACATATATTGCCTGGGATAATATATTAATATATTCAGCCTAAAGAAGTAATAAAAATTAATAAAATCAATAATGATATCTTTATGAAATAATAATACATAATAAACATGTTTAGCATAACTCATAAGTGAATGCCAATATGATAAAACACATAAAATTAAATATTAATGCAAAAATATAAAGTGAAATGTCTATAAATAGAAATTAGTTTTTGCAAAGACAATATCACTTAGACTTGAAATAAGAAAATAATCTTAGGAGCCAGGGAGTTAGCTCAGTGGTTCCGGCGCCTGTCTTGCAAGCGCAAGGCCGGGGGTTCGATTCCCCGGTAACCACATAACAAAACTGGGTGTGGAGACCCACACCCAGCAGCAACCAGTACCACATACCACAGTGCCGGGCGTGGTGACTCACGCCTGTAATCCCAGCACTTGGGAGGCAGAGGCAGGAGGATTGCTGTGATGTGAGTTTGAGGCTGAGCTCAGGGCCAGCCTGAACCACAAAGCGAGACCCTGTCTCCAAAAACCTAAAAAAAAGAAAAAAAGAAAAAGAAAATAAAATAATCTTACTGCTTTTATACTCATTTTTAAAGGAGACAAATATTAACCAGAAAAGTGGAAAAATCCAGTATTGTAATGAAAAGAATGGTTATTTTTCCTACTGTTTTGGAAGCCAGACAGCAAACACATGTCTGGCCAATGACAAGAAACTCGGGCAACCAAAGGAAATATAAAAAAGAAAAGTGAGAACATAAAATGGTGAAAAAATTAAGGCAAAGCACGTTACAGGAAAGGAAATTGCTTTATAGTGTTCTGTAATCCTGAAGCAAACCTCAGAAAGAATTATAAAACTAAATCAAATCTTAAAGCACTAAAATGTGACACAACACCTTTTCAAAAATAAATAAATGATCATCACTGATAGACACATGGAAAGGAACTGAGCAGAGAAATGTTAACAGCAATGAGGAAGAATTTAAAGCAGAAAGCATTAACCAAGATGAATAGGCTCATTTCATAGTTCTAAAAACAAGAACAGCATAGGACAAATGTGAACAGTGATAGATAATACTGAAATATATGGAGTGATTAAGCAGATGGGCAGATTTATATCACTTTGGGTTGAATATAATATTGTAAGCTCACATTATCTTATTAAACATGTAAGCATCATTTTTTCAGAAATTTAATTTCTGCAAATATGTACCAAAAAATGAAAGAAGATCAAAGGAAGGATGAACAGTGGAGAGAAGAAAGGGAAAAGGAATGAAAACAAAATTAATATCTGCAAGAACCAACTTCTCATAAGGAATATAAACAGTATGAAGTGTAGACATGTACTAGTAATGAAAAATGTCTTTAAAAATAAACATCATTCCTGAAATTAGATTCAAAATACATATACATATATATATATATATATATATATATATATATATATATATATATAAAAAGATATATGCACACACACCAGTAAATAAAACAAAATCTTCAAATTATGTTTATAAATTAGGCTTTTTGTAGAGATTGAAATATACAGTTCAAAGCTACAAAACAGGCAAATGATAAGTTTATGGTATATTACAAAATATTAAAGAACCAGGAAAAAATTAATTAGAACAATCCCAGATGACTTTATATGCATATGTAGATGCAGAGTCTGCCTCAAAATGTACACACACTTCCTGAAAAGAAAAAGTTACACAAATATTTTAATACCCAGTATTTTAATACTAAGTTTACTGAAACCCTGTGAGATTAACACAAGTTACCTTTGGTCTCTACAACTACAAGAGGTATTCAAAGTGGTGGCCATGAGCTTCCAACACACTTATTTTAGTACAGCACACTGCTGCTCAGGGCACCTTGGTCTTTGAGATCATTCCACAGCATTTTCAGCTTCTGACCTAAGAACCAGGAGTGTAGTTGGTTTTCTGAGGTATGCAGTGTCCTATAGGGTCCCTCATAGAGAATAACACCATCTGTTGAGAAAGCATCATAGTATTTTCTTTTCTTTTTTTTTTAAAGGTATTTTGAGACAGGGTGTTGCTTTGTGGTTCAGGCTGGCCCTGAGCTCAGCCTCAAACTCCCATCACAGCAATCCTCCTGCCTCTGCCTCCCGAGTGCTGGGATTACAGGCGTGGGCCACCACACCCGGCACTGTGGTGTGTGGTACTGGTTGCTGTTGGGGTGAGTCTCCACACCCAGTATTGTTATGTGGTTTCGAGAGATCGAACCCGGGTCCTTGTGCTTGGAAGACAGGTGCCAAAACCACTGAGCTATATCCCTGGCCCAGCATCATAGTATTTTCTTCCTTAAATATCCATAAGTTTTCTTGTTGGATCTTGTAGTTCAGATAAATGACAATATTTTGATATTTACTGAAAATAAATGGACTTCTATTATACATGATTTTAGTGAGATGTTGGTTTAAGGAAATGGTAAGAAAAGCAAGAAAACATATAGCAGAGAGAGAAAGATGGGGGGGAGAGAAAACAATAGAACCAAAATCAAATACATCAGGGAAAGAGAAACTTTTATATATGGAGACATCATGAAATAAGAATGTTATCTTTGGCCTCCACAATCAAAAGAGGAGCTCCCAGTGGTGGTTGTTATCTTCTGGAGATCTATTAGTGCAGTGATCTGCTCAAGTGTGTGTACTTTTTAAAAAAAAATAATTTATCTCTTCCTCTGAACTTTTCCATAAAGCCATGAAAAATTTTACAAGCATATACTAATTAAAGAGAGCTTGAGTAAGTCACAAGGATAGAAAAATATATCTACCTACACGTATATTTGTGGCACTTAGGATTAAACTATGGCCTTATGAAAAAGATGCCTACGATGTTTTAAGTCACTAGAAGAGAGCACAGGACTTCAAATACAAGCAAATGACAAAGGTATAGAAGAATTAATTGCACTGGTTTAGCCAGTAGAAATTGTACACATGCACTGAAATATTTCATTGTGCTTTTAAATATGAACTCTTTGAGTCATTACTGTGTTCATAAATTTGAAAGTCTATGTAGGGAATAGTAATGATTCTGACTTGTTCACATACTCTGTAAGTATCAAATTATGATACTGTCATTCATATGTTTGTATAATTACAAAAATAATGAAGAATTTATATTCCATATTTTTCAAATCGGGTATACAGACTGAATCCTTGTGACTTCGCCAAGCACTGTTTAATTAATAAAAGCGAGAAAAAATTTTCATGGAATATGCATTACACTGGAATACAAAGTATGGGCCCTGAGTGTTTTAAAGTCTCAATCTCATTCACCTTAATGATATTTTAGTTGATTCATAATATGGCAGTTTTCTAAGGTTCCTTTGGAGAAATTTCTACTTGAAGAAAAAATTTTATCAATCAGTACTGCAAGCAGTGGTAGACTATTTACAACTGGAATACATAGCTGAACTGAACTTTTACTCTAGGAATATAATTTTAATGGCTGAGTGTGATCATATCAGATGAAATTTTACCTTCTTAAGGTGTGAGCATTCATTCAGGAGTACTTCAGGGAGGTATGCTAAAATTCTCAATATGACTAAGAACTAGTTGTTGAAGATTAGCTAGCTAAGAAGAACACATAGCTTAGAAAGATGATAGAGAGGTAGACAATATATTCCAATCAGTATCAAATATATGGGAAGTAGAGATAAAACAACCTATGGAGGATATCAGATTTGTGTCTGGCAACAGTGTCTAATCCTTTTATAAAATATATATGTTCTTGTTTTCAAGAAAAGGCAAGAGCTTAACTTTGAGTGAGAGTCTTTGTTTCAAAGATAACATCCAATTATACATTCATAGGTCGCAAGTGAAAACCCAACCCTGAATCTAAGGAGAAATCTAACACATGAATTCCAATGCTTATGTGTATTTCAGAAAGTTCCAAAACAGTACAAAGTGAGGAAACTCTACAGATATACTGTAAAACACAATCAATAATTACAAAAATGTTAAGAGGACAAGGATGGCTCTAATTTTTAAAATTCATGTGATTATATAATACAACTTCTTCATCTTTTAAATTGCACTAAACTTTGAGTCACTTCTCAAGGCCAGTCCTTTATCAAACGCTCATATTCCTGTAGAATTGACCTATCCAATGACAAAATTTCCTGATTATACATCATATGCTTTATTTTTTTTTTTGATTTAGAGAGATTGAGACCAGTAACACTAAATTAGATAGACCAAGAAGATAGGAAAAAGGGATAGGATGGAAAGAGAGATAGAAATGAGAAAGGGAGAGAGAGATGGAGAGAAAAACTTAGGGAGAAGGGAAAGAAAGAGAAGGAGATGCACACATACACAGAGCAGTAGTAGTAAGGGGCACATACTTAGTTATTTCCTTTTATCTGTAACCTGTTGGCAGAATTGTTTCATAATGTGATGGTAATGTAACTTAATATTGAATTCAGAGATGAAATAGTTGAGTCACCTAATCTCTGAAAGAGCCAATAAGATTAGACAGTAGAGAGAAAAGCAGATGGTTGTGTGCCATACATGTAAACATCATAATCCCTTCAAAAGAACTTAAACTTTAAGCAATCAAAAAATAATGCAATGGGAATAAAAAAGGAAAAGCCTGTGTATATAGTGGGGAGGGGGTGAGTAGGGGAATGGAAAAAAATGAGAATCAAATTGTGTCATATCTTATGCTGCTACAAATTCTCAGTGCTGAAAGTGATTATGATGTATGTATATAATGTACCAATAAAGATTTGAATTTAAAAGATAGTATATGACTACATCAATATTATATATTAATATGACATAAGACATAATACTAAAGAGGAAAGTAAGAAATGAGCATCAATCATTATTATTGGTGGGGGAAGATTGTATAAAGCAGACGATTTCAAAGAGGCACCATGCAAGGGTAATATTTTCTTATGAAGAAGTGGGAAGTTTGAGTGTGTTCCTACACCTCCTCCAGGGTAGGGGGTTCCTGTCTGAGGGAGCCGATCCCATGATCCCATCTGTTTATAGAAACACTCTCTATGGACACTGCATCATTAGGAATCATCCCTTCCCTTTCTTTTTCTTCTCTAAATTTGGCTGTGAGCAAATATGTCTTAACTTTATAAATCTCCACCATTTCTTATGCTGAGCCAAATGCTTATGTCCAAGGAGGCAATTTATGAGTTGTGATGATATATAGTTTTAAATTTTTTTCTATAAATGATTATAGACACTATGATACAGGCCCCTATTTACAAAGAAAACAGCAGATAAAAGTAAACAGGTTAATAGAAACATCAATATGTAGATAAACATAATTTTGAAATTAGAATATGTTTCTAGACAAGTAAATTTGAAGAAATATATTTTTGACTTATTAGATGATGTGTAAGCCATTGTTTCATAATATATAAATTTTTATATGTAAATAATTGAGAATAGGTTGTGCTCATCTTTTATTCTTCAATAGACTGTACTTATCTTACTGGCCACACATGGTTCTTATGTATCAGAGTACATATATAGCTTATTGTTCAAGTTAGGCTACTAACACCTAATTTATTTGACAAGTTTTGAATAAAAGATTCCATCTCAGCACATTATCAAAAAGGTATAATAAAAATATGGGACAGGAGAGGTGAAAAATAGTTGAAGGCTAATGTGCTAGACACACAGTGAACTATTTTGGCCAAATTTATAGAAATAGTAGAACTGAAAGTAAAACCTAGGATTAAATTTCTTACTATATAAAAATATATATGTTACTCATCAGTATATGAGATGACATATCTCCTTAATGGTTGGTGTTAACTGGAAATAATTAATTAGTCTCCACATTAGGATGATCTTCACATTTTTGAAAATACATCTTTTCCAGCTAATTTGTGATAGGAAAGTTTTATTAAGAAAGAACTGACAGAATCTATATCATCGTTAGAATCATCCTTATAGTTCTCATTATCCACATCACAATGTTTCCACATCAGTGTATTGCTGGGCCTAGTTTATATCTAGATTTTAAACCAGCTAGACCTCTTAATGCCTTCAGTTGCAAAAAGGGAATGAATAAGCACAGTGCTTGTTTCAGGGGTGAGCTCAGGAGAGGAAGCATGTGTCTATTGTTTCCTGTCTCCCATCATGCAGCATGCACCTGATTTTCTTTCCTTTCCTTTTTAAAATAGAGTTTATTGGTGCGTTTTAGTTATACATTATGGTCACATTCATCATTGAGAATGTATACCTGTACATGACGTATCGTGGTTCTTAATTTTTCCAGTTTCCCTGGCCTCCCTTCAACTCCCCCAGTCCACTACATACATTTGTTTCCTGATTTTTTCTTTTCACCCTCAGATTTGTTTCTTTCCCTTCTTTGCTTTCCTTTACCTCCCATTTCCTCCTCCCCTTTGAACATTTTCTTTCTATTTCACAACACCTATCATACACTGTAGACCCCATCTATTCCAGTTTTCTGTAGAGTCTATCTGCAGTTCCAGCCCTCAGAAAGATTCTAAGGGAATAATTCCCTGTGCTGCGTTCCTACCTGCTTAACAACACTTACATATCTCTGTAGTTTTGTTCTCTCAGGTTGGTATAGTTAATGCTAGGTTCTACCACTGAGCTCAAGTTGTCACTTAGGAACATCAGGAAGAGACATAAAATATACTTTTTTGACTCAAATTCTATAATGATCTGACATAGATTGCAGAATAAAATAGTCTGTTCAAATCAGTAGGAGTATATGTGTCCAAGTGTGTATGCATGTGTGTTGTGTGTGTGCGTGTGTGTGTGTGTTTCATCAGATATCTTGCTTAGATTTCATCAAGCTTTTCAGACTGAGAAGTATCATTTAAAATTCAGGAAAACTGACACTTCAACCGGAATTTTCTCCTGTCCCACTCTTTTCCTCTTCTTCTTTAAAGATTCTGATTGCATTTATTTAATCTACTGATGTAATTTGTGACTCTGAGACTACATTCAGTGCTTCATTAACTTTTACTTTGCATTCTTTAGTTTATTAATTTCTATGACTTTATGTGTAATTATGAAGGTTCTTCCATCTAATTCTCTCTTTGAAAAACCAATTATTTATTTTTTTGGTTGTGACTTTCAATTTTAGATTTTTCATTTGATTCCCTTTGCTGTTTTAATTTATGTGTGAAAATTCCATGCCAGCTCACTCTTTATTTTTTTTAACTTAATTAACAGACTTTGGGGAGCTCCAGGTGTAAAACTGGTTAGTGCATGGTACTTATATAACAGACTTCTGTTCATGGACCAGGTGGATACAACTTTAACATCATCATATACATCTCTGCACTTCGTTTGGGATAATTAGAGACTACTCCTGATAAGCTCTTGGCAGATGAAAACATAGGCTCAATTTTAATGGTATATAAATATATTATAGTATATATTATATACCATAAATTAAAAATAATCTATTTGCTTCCTAATTGATATGAATCCATTTCTATCATTTGTTTTGAAAACTCTTCACCTGAGATTCCCTGTGCATGTTTCTTTCATTTATTTTTTATTATTTTTATACAATACTTTCTTCAAATTGCAAACTATATTTCACATTTTAGAGTGTACTAGGGCCCCTTATCTCAGGAGTTTAAAACAGACTGCTACGTAGAATATATAGAAGTGCAGGACAATACTTACATGGCATGTCTTCCTTCTCTTCAAGGAAAATCATGACAGAATTTGGTATGGATACTAAAATGTTAGGAAGAGACTTTTCATACATGATACATCACAAATTTCAGTGCACATATTTTTAGAACTTGTAACACCTATAATAGAAATTGACCTTTTTGTTTTGGTACTGGGGTTTGAACTTGGGACCTCGTGCTTGTGATATAGGCACCAGAACCACTGAACTAAATCCCCAACCTAGAAATACACCAATTTATACATACTAGACAGAAAAAAATCAGTTGACAAATCTTCTGGTAGCACTGACATAATCTTAAAACTCTTTTGGTTAGAGAATGAGTTCTTATTGAGAAGATGAGTAATGGAGTTACTGTCAAAACACTCTTGGTAGTAAAACCTTGAAAAAGGTAATACTGGAAAGTAAAATGCCAATGGAAATATCACTCCTGTAATATTAGAAATAGTGGATTTATGACCTTAGCCTAGAGTTTCTGTTTTTAGAAAAAGTGAGATAAAAGCAAGAGAAAAAAGACACGTCAAAAATGATGAATTGAAGGTCTTGAAAATATAAGTGGAAGAAAAGAAACTTGTCAAATTTCAAGCAAAATTTAGTACTCTATACAATCCTTTAAAACTTCCTCTCAAAGAATATGCCTACTGCTCTGCTCACTGTGACATGGGAACAATGGAGGTTTCTTGCCGGCAGATTATAGAAGGAATCTACTGGTGACTTTCCTCTTGGGGAAAGGATGCTCCGTGATGTCCTCTGAATATATGAATTTGGAAGACAAACATTCAGCTTGCTACAAAACACCAGAGATGCTCCAGATTCTTCCACAAATGGCTTTGTTCATGCTGCTTTAAAGAGTTCTTCTGATGTTGACCTGGGAGATTTTCCTTCTAAATGAAAAGTTCTTTCGGGTCATTGACACAGTAGAAACTATGAAGGATCCTAGAGCATTTTGAGTACTGTAGATTAATACAATTTCTTTTCTAAATAAAAGTTCAGGATTTATTTCCATTAGATTCAAATTATCTTCAGGCAACTCCACTCTTTTTTCTTTTTTAGACAGGCTCTCCCTTTCATAGTTCAGGCTGCACCTGAGCTCAGCCTTGAACTCACAGCAATCCTTTTGCCTCTGCCTCTCAAGTGCTAGGATTACAGGTGTGAGCCTAGCACTGTGGTATGTGGTTCCTGTTGCTGGTGGTTGACTCACTCCTGGCATTGTTGTATGTGGTTACCGGGATCAGCTTCTTGTACTTGCAAGGCAGGCACCGGAACCACTGAGCTAAATCCCCGGCCCTCTGCTCAAATATTTTAAAGGTTATTTAGTCTCTGTAATTTTCAGGATAATCAGAAGCTGAGAGAGGCCTATTCTTTGTATTTAAAAGCATATATATGCTTTTAATATAATATATATAACGTATATATATATAAATAATGTATAATTGTCCTCCACATATACTTGAACTTGAGTTTCCAGAGATCATATTTCTTGTCACATTTTTGAGAACATGTTTAATAGGATAGAATAAAAATGAACAAACACAAAAGGACAGTAACTGAATCCCCAGTCTAACCTCTGAAGTATCACAAGCTACAGTAATTTCTGTGGTCATTTTTGTTTAAAAAATTGTGAATAACTTTTCAATTAGTTACTTTATTCATTTGGATAAATTAATTTTGTTTGCAACTAAATATTATGACTCGAGTTTCCCTATGGTTCATTGCTTCCTGCAAGAGTAATGTCCTATATCAGCTTTCTAAAAGAGCAATTTTCAGACAGTCATCAGCCACCCTTACTTCACTTTCATTAGCAAACAAATACACGGAATTACTTTTCTGACTTGGTAATAACTCCATATTCTTCTTACTTTTCTCCACCTTGTTCCCCCCACTCACACTGCAGACATTTCAGGCACACATCTGAATGACTCTACAATTCCCCTCCAGATTAGACAGATACCTTATTGTCCTCCACAAATACAGAATTAAAAATGGAGCAATAATCATGTATTGTATTTGTTCTCTGGCTGTTACTCACCATCAAAATATATTAAACATATATCGTAATCATTTTATATATCAACGTGGATGCCCCATAGTTTTCTTAAATACCAAATACTTGTCAATTAATTCTTTTTTTCTGCTTTACTTTTCCATTTCTAACTTTGGTGAATTGCCAGTTTGAAGAACTAGGTTTCCAATCTGCAGACTGTATCTACTGTTACCCTCTCTTTTTGTTTCCTTTTTTTTTTTTTTTTTTTTTTTTTTTTTTTTTTTTTTTTTTTTTTGAGACAGGGTCTTGCTTTGTAGTTCAGGCTGGCCCTGAGCTCAGCCTCCAACTCACATCACAGCAATCCTCCTGCCTCTGCCTCCTGAGTGCTGGGATTACAGGCGTGAGCCACCATGCCCAGCACTGTGGTCTGTGGTGCTGATTGCTGCTGGACAGTGAGTCTCCACGCCCAGTACTGTATGTGGTGGCCGGGGAATCGAACCCGCGCCCTTGCGCTTGCAAGACAGGTACTGGAACCGCTGAGCTAACTCCCCGCCCAGTTGTTTCCTTTTTCTAACAATTACAGGTATACACTGTGGCCCCACCCCCACCCCAGCAGCCTCTCCGAAACCTTCTTTAGTCAAACTTACATCAGCTCTGTCTGGACCTCTGCTAAGGCCTCTTGAGGTCATATTCTTACCAATTCACTTCTATCCCACTTTATCTTTTTCAATTTACTGTAGATAACATATAATAAAATAATATGATTCTGTCCTTTTCCTCCTCAGTAATCTTCTTACTTTTCTCTGCTTGTAAACTAAAATCCAGAACATTTAGAACTTTTTCATGGATCTTTGAAACTGGGCTGCAAATTTGCCTTCAAGTTCTGGCATTTTCTTTATCACAGATAATAAGCCAAGTGTATTGATGCATCGTAGTTTCTTATTTATACTACATAAAATCACAACAACAAGAAGTTGTCTGTATTGCTTTTATTTAGAATATCCTCCAATTTTGCATATATATTGTAGCATAAACTTCAGTTCTGTCCTTTATTAATACCCTTTGATATCCCTGAGACATATAAGTGCTTCTTTATCTTACCTCTGACCAGCTTTGTTTGTACAAGTACTAGCTGCCCACTAGATAGTCTTTCTAAGCACTCTCCATCCATGTTCAGGTTATGACAACCTACTTATGATTAGTCTTTGTTCTGAAAAATGTCTTCACAAAGTGGGAATTTGACCAAAGTGGTTGTAATCAGAAGTTTGGGTCATCAGTATCTGCTTTAGTTATTACATTTTCACAAGAAGGAAGGATCTGTCTCTTGTCCACATATAAACAGTTATCAACTCATGCTCAGTTGAAACTAAATTTTTAATAAGGATGTCATAAGTACTTTAGTAAGTACTTATGATTTTAGTAAGTTACATACTTAAGTACTTATATCACAAAATATTTAAAGAATATCCCTAGGCTCTTGGTTTTATAAGAAAAGGAAGTTATATAATTTTTACCAATTAAGGCTGATGCTTCTCATCCAACAGAAAGTGTGGATTTGGGGCAGAACTTCTCTTCTACTCTTGGATGTAAATATTACGTATGTGTGATATCTCCTCCTTGCTGTCTCTCTTGGAAACATCAGTAAGAAATGGAAGAGTGAACAACATAGTCAAGCAAGGAAAAGATTTACCTTTACAAGAGCTGTTAAACCTCATAGACAATGATAATACCTGGAGCTACTGTTCCCATCATGTCTGAAAAGCCCATTTTTTAAACTTCTGATTTTATCAATAAAGAAACTGAGCTTCATGCCACTTGAGTAACCTCATCAAAGTTCAGTAAAAGGTACTGACATATTTGGATTATCTCAATGCAAAATTCATGGCTTTTATAAATTTATTACAAGACTCCAACCATTCAGTTATATTCCATTTAGTAAGAAATCCAGAGAAAAGTATGCATTATAGTATTAATGGTGGGAGTTGAAAGAAAAATGACAATAAAAATATTAGCAAGATGTACTTGTGCATTTTTCATTGCAGAGAACTAAAATGACAGATTTTGAGGGAGTATATATTCAAAACACCAGCCAGATAGTGCACACTTTTAATAAGGTCTTTCATGACCTTCAGATACTTTTTCTTACCTAGTATTTGTTGATCCTACATGTAATCTGTTCATAACTTCTTTTCTTAACTCACATATCAATGAATCCTTATTAAAAAAGCCTTTGAATTTAAAATCCTCCTTTGAATCACCTGTTATGAAACAATTTAAAATCATTCTTTGTCAGCCAAATAGACAGTACAATCCCTCTATCTTTGAGAGAATTGCTTTATATAACCAAAATAATCTCCAGGATAATAAAGGAAAAGAATCACTTTGAAAATGCAGCAGGCTGTATTTATCAAGGCACAGACCAAAGAGAGTTTCATTTGATTTCAGAACCACTGAAATAATGGCTGTTGTATTAGATGGCAATATTTGAAAATCATAAGATGTCATCAACCATGTAAGCCCAGGGAATAAATCTAAAAACATGAGATTTTTTAAAAAGAAAATCTTAACTAGTTGTGTAACATGGTGAAATAATTCTGTATATTTATCTTCCATTTCTTCTATAGTAATGTTAAGGGTTTTTACTTCTTTGTCTTTTTCTTGTTTCCTTCTACCTTTATTTCAAATATCCATGGGAGATTTAGAAAAGTATATACATCTACAGTCAGGACTATATAAGCTATAGAATGAGAATGAAAATATTTAGGAGGCAAAATTGCTATTATTTCATCTTGAAATTGTCACATTAATCTTGTTATTTTCTACTTGTAAATAACTGCAGATTTTTATATATTTTCATAATCTTCAAATTACATAACAAATATGCTTACATATATGTATATATAACATAACAAATATGCCTATATATATATATATGTATATATAAACATAACAAATATGCCTATATATATACATATATATATATAGTTTTATTTTAAATTTAATTGAAATCTTTATTGGTACACTACACATACACATCATGATTGCACTAAACAATGGAAATTTGTACCAGTATATGACACAACTTAATTCTAATTTTTTCCATGCTTTGTTTCCTTTCTTTTTGTTATAATCTCATTGTTTTCCTTCTTCACCTCATTTCACTTTCAGTATTTTCTATTTCACAACATATAACATACATTCTAGAATTAATTAACATCTTTATTTTCTCATACCAGAGAAAAGATACGATATTTAGGGCAGGGGATTTAGCTCAATGGTTCTGGCACCTGTCTTGCAAGTTTAAGGGCCAGGGTTTGATCCCCGGTAACCACATAACAATAATGGGCATGGAGACTCATGCCCAGCAGCAATCAGTACCATATACCACAGTGCTGGGCGTGGTGGCTCACGCCTGTAATCCCAGCACTCAGGAGGCAGAGGCAGGAGGATTGCCGTGATGTGAGTTGGAGGCTGAGCTCAGGGCCAGCCTGAACCACAAAGCGAGACCCTGTCTCAAAACAAACAAACAAACAAAAACAAAACAAAACAAAAAGATAAGATATTTAAACATCTGTGACCTATTTATTTCACTAATGAGGATGTTCTCAAGGTACGTCCATTTAAGCATAAATGATTCAAACTTATCTTTTTTCATGGCAGAGTAATGCTCCATTCTGTAGAAGAACCACATCTTCTTTATCCATTCTCCAGTAGATGGACATTTTGGTTGTTTCCAAGATTTAGCAATCACAAACTGAGCTGCTTTAAACATGGATACACGTATGTCACTGTGACTTTTATATATTTTAAAATGCTATTTCTCTTTCCTGCATTATATTTAGAAGAAAAGTAGCAAAAACAGCTTCATTTGAGTACTTAGCACATATTTCTTTTGTTTGCATATGGTCTAAATTATTTATAAAGTTATATATTAAAACAGTCAAGTACCTCTTAGGTGCCAGTTGCTCTGTCTGCCTTGGGTCCCATTTTATAGATGGTATAAAGAGAAACTTATGGAAGTTTTCAAGTCTACAAAAATGAGTTAGTCCTAGATACATGTTCTATACCATAAAGCTATATTGTTTACTTAAAAGTTAATAGTGTAGACATCATGTTAAATATTCCTAACACAAATGCACATATAAACATGCAAAGCAATACAAGAACATTCAGGGACATACTTGAAATAATAACAATTTCATTAAGATATGGTTTACATATTTCCAAACCAGTCATATGTTACACCTTGTATATGTATCTTATATTTGTAAATAAGAATGTTAAAAAACCCCTCATACCACAGCAAATAAAAGATGTGTATTTTAGAAATAGAGAATGCTTTCATTTCCTCCTATACCTTGCCAACACGGTACTAGTATGGTGATAGATTTTATCTTGAAGAATTATAAGACTCAGACTCCATGTCAGAAGGAGTTCATCTTTAGGAAAACACAAAGATAATGGGATCTAGTGAATAGCTGTAAAATGCTTCATTCAACATTAGGATGGCTACACTGTCTTTCCCATCCAGGGTAGAAAATTCTCAGAGTCAGAGCATATTATGTGGGTCATAAAACATGATTTAAGAAAGTAAAAGAGCAAATTATTCTCTTCAGTGGATTGAACTGTGGCTCTCGGAGGCATAAACTGAAGAACTACTTGCCATCCAAGAAGACAGACCCTCAAGAGAACCCTGCTGTGCTGCTGACATCCAGCCTCTAGAACTGTGAGGAGAAAAAAACTGATATGTAAGGTGCACAAGTTGTGGTATTTTGTTAAGGATCATACTTTCAGACCACAAGGGAGTTAAATTAGCCATGAGTAAGAAAAAATGAGAGCTAGATAACCCCAAAATAATTTTAAAATTTGTATCTTATTGTAACACAAATAGGTATTATTAAAAATAGAAAAGACATTCTATGAAAAAATAAATGTTCATAACAACATTTAGAGAATAACAATGTTTAATACACTGTGAATCATGATCTTAAAAGAATATATTTTCATTTGCTAATCTTTCCATTCATTTCCTACTAATACTATATCTTTTTTCAGCAAACATTTAATTATTCACCAAATATCTGACACTCAGTGCAGTTTTGAGTGGTTTCTTCCTATTTCACAATATCTACTATATTGTTGGCCCTTATTTACACTTTCAGTTTCTCACAGCAGAGGGCAATGTGATATTTACGTATATGCTTGATTTATTTCACTAAAGAGTATAGTTTCAAAGTGGATCCATTTACCTAGAAATATTTCAAGTTTATCATCCTTTGTGGCTAAATAGCACTGTATTACATTTTATTTATTTATTTTTTTTATTGAAATCTTTATTGGTGCATTACATATATACATCATAATTGCACTCCACAATGGGGATTTGTACCAGTATAAGACACAACTTAATTCTCATTTTTTCCCCATAGCCCTACCCACCCTACCACCCCCTATATAGATAAATTTGTTTCCTTTCTTTTTTGTTATAATCTCATTATTTTTTCCCCTTCACCCTATTTCACTTTGAGTATTTTCTATTTCACAATATATAACATACAATGCTAGAACTCGTTTACATCTTTATTTTCTCATACCAGAGAAAAGATGTGATATTTAAAACCTATCTTTTTTATTGATTCATCAGTTGATGGGCATTTGTGTTGTTTCCAAGATCTATATATTACAAACTGTAGTGCTATATACATGGGTGCACATATATCACTATTGTATGAAACTTTTAATTCTTTTGAGAATATATCCAGAAGGAGAACACTGGAGTCAAATGGGACTTTTAGTTCTAGTTATCTGAGAAATTTCCACAATAGTTGTAGCAGTCCTATGGAGAAGGGTTTCTTCTTTTCACACAGTCCCACCAGCATTTGTTGGTTGATTTCTTCATAATAGCTATTCTTTCTTTAGTTAGCTGTTTTTCAGCCTCCATTCATGACAAAAAACAAAACAAACAAACAAACAAAAAAACAGAAAATTGAAATAGATGGTCTTTACCTTAATCTGATAAAATCCATCTGTGACAAGACAGCATTCATGTTACTATGACCATCATACTAAAAATGGCCAATAACTGAAAGCTTTCATTTTAAAATCATGGATAAAACAGTTCTTCACGACCACTACTTGTATTCAATATAGTCCTGGAAACACTAGCCAGGGCAATTCAACAAGAGAAGGAAATAAAAAGGAAACACACAGGAAAGAAAGAACTCAAATTACCATTATTTTCAGATGGCATGATATTTTACCCAGAACACACACAAAACAACCCCATCAAAACCCTTCTCGATTTGATAACCAAATTCAGTCACATGATACAAATGAACACTAAAAACTAGTAGCATTCCTGGACACAAACAACAAACTCATGGGAGAAATAAGTGAAGAAGTTCTTTCACAATAGCTTTGAAAAAATTATATATTTAGAATCAATTTCATAAAAGAAGTAAAAAACATATACTGATAATTACAGCACTCTGAAAAAGATGGAAGAGGATATCATAAAATAAAAAGATAACACTTGCTTGTGGGTAGGAAAAACCAACAGTTAAAATATTCATATTCCCCAAATTGTTATACAGATTTAATCCAATCCCAATCAAAATATCATTAGTATACTCACATATAGAGAAATCATTCCTAAAATATATTTGGAATCAGAAGAAACCCCCAAGAGCAAAAATAAATGCAAGATAGTCCCTTACTTGAAACCCTAAATTATTTGAATTTTAAATTTTGAATTCTAAGTCATATAAAAAAGCATGAAGAAATCTTTAAAAATATTTAGAGTAGTATTCTTAAGCCATCATTAGTTTTTAAATGAGGAAATCATTATTTTTATTCAAATATTTGTTATACTATTGTGGGCATTAGAGTAACTCATCTTGCAGCTGAAGGAAGATCTTTCTTTTTTTCAAGGCCTTTATAATCTGGATTCATCTATTAAGGCTAGATTCTTGGGAAATATTCAGTATGTTTCTAATATTTAAAAGGCAAATGATGAAAATTAATTTAATTCTAGATCCTTCAGAAGTGAACCCCCCCCTTTTTTTTTTTTACAATAAGAGGAAGTTTAGAAGTAAAGTCATATGGAACTTTGAAGATAAAATTTGATTTTGAATAAAAGAGTGTTTGGTTAAAAGTCAGTGAATAAGGGGGCCGGGGAGTTAGCTCAGTGGTTCTGGCACCTGTCTTGCAAGCGCAAGAACCAGGGTTCGATCCCCGGTAACCATATACCATACTGGGCGTGGAGACTCACGCCCACCAGCAACCAGTACCCACATAACACAGTGCCGGGCGTAGTGGCTCACACCTATAATCCCAGCCCTGGGGAGGCAGAGGCAGGAGGATTGCTGTGATGTGAGTTTGAGGCTGAGCTCAAGGCCAGCCTGTGAACCATAAAGTGAGACCCTGTCTCAAAAAAAAAAAAAAAGGTCAATAAATAAAATAAATGTCTTGAGTCTATAAACAACTGATGGAGTAAATAGGTGGGAAAGTAGAGATAAATCTAGTCTTGGTTAGAAAATGTCCAAGTAATTTATATAGATAGTCTGCCCTCTCATAAACGAAATTCCAACTAAATTCTTAAAAATAGACAGCCTATAGGAATATTCTTTGAAGTATAAAGAATAAATGGAAAACTTCATTTGAACTTAGAGGTTTCAAATATCCGCCAAAGAAAAGTTCTGAACTTCATGATTTAAAGGAACATTTCATCTAAACATTAGAGTAACATACAATTCTCAGTTTATAAAACCTTTCAGGGTAGAGAGAAAATGAAATTTCCCTTTAGTTAACCCTGAAACTAATATAATCTTGCTAACCAAAAGTTATCAGAATAGAATTAAAAAGGAAGTAGCAAGCCAGTCTCTTTTGCAATGAATTTGTATAATCCCTTATGAAACTTGTTGCCAACTAATTCCAGAAATGTATAAAAGAGATTACAATTCATAACCAGGTTGAACTAATTGTTCAAACCAAATGAATTTAACATTTAAAAATCTGACAATGCAATCCATTTTATTGAGTAAAAGAGAGAAAAGATACACAATTATCTCCATAGAATCAGAGAACTGGATTTAATAATGAGAAATACTTATTCAAGATAACTTCAATACAGGAAAGAAGTTCCTTAAGTGTGTAAAGATTATCTACCAAAATCTCTTTCAGTGTTCGGTCCTAAACATGAAATATTGACCTGCTCCTGGACTCTGTTTATAATTAACAGTATATCAGAAATTCTTGCCATTTAAGGAAACCCAGGTTAAAAAAAAAAAGCTTAATTAAATGTCATATGGATTATGAGGCAAGAAACAAAACCACCTAAGTTGCAGATGAAAGTATTTAAAATAAAAAAACACCCCAAAGACTACAAATCGCTATAATTACTATAAATGTTTCTCAAGGTGAATAGGTGTATAATTGATAAATAAAAATTACTGGCAATTTATACAGCAGTTATAAATGTGAAATGCAATTTGTAACAGGATATAATTTTCATACAACAAAACATAAGATTTCCAGAAACATTACTCATCAAAAGAGTACAAAATCTTACTGTAAAACTGAAAACTAAATATTGTAGGATATTAATAAAGATGAAAATAGGTGAAGAGAGCAGGGGATTTAGCTCAGTGGTTCTGGCGCCTGTCTTGCAAGCGATCCCCAGTAATCACATACAATACTGGACATGGAGGCTCACCCCAGCAGCAACCAGTACCACATACCACAGTGCCAGGAGTGGTGGCTCATGCCTGTAATCCCAGCACCAGGGAGGCAGAGCCAGGAGGATTGCTGAGACGTGAGTTTGAGGCTGAGCTCAGGGCCAGCCTGAACTACAAAAAGGAGACCCTGTCTCAAAACAAACAAACAAAAAACCCCAAACCAAACAAACAAACAAACAAAAAAGAAGAGGTGAAGAAAAACACTTTGCTTTTGTTAAAATGTAACTCAATGTTTTAGACACATTTTTTCTTTGTTTCTTTTGTCAAAATATCATTGAGAGAACCAGGGATTTAGCTTAGTGGTTCTGGCGCATGCTTTGCAAGTGCAAGGACCCGGATTCACTCCTCAGTGACCACATACAACAGTGCTAGGTGTGGAGACTCATGCCCAGCAGCAATCAGTACCACATATCACAGTGCTGGGTGTGGTGGCTCACATTTGTAATCCCAGCTCTCAGGAGGCAGAGACTGGAGAATTGATGTGAGCTGGAGGCTGAGCTCAGGGCCAGCCTGAACTACAAAGTGAGGCCCTATCTCAAAAAAAACAAAAACAAAACAAAAGCAAAAACAAAAACAAAAAATGTCATTGAGATACTCAACACGTGTTTTTAAAAAGGGACCTCAAGGTTGTGTATTATAGAATAGCAATGATATAACAAGGACTAACCCACTTCTGAAGAAAGTGAAACAGAATTAAAGGATAAACTTGTAGTATCACGATTATTAAAATAATAGACACTGAAATACATATGAGAGGATTTGGAAATTATTTGTAAACAGAATATAACAAAGAATAATAGTAGAGAACATATAAATATTATCACTGCTATATGTAAAACATATATAAAACCACTTTGCCAATTACTAGGGGAAAGATTCTATGAATTACAATCACTAGACACTTGAAAAAAACCTGAGAATTAAGTTGTGTCTTATACTGGTACAAATCCCCATTATGGAGTGCAATCATGATGTGTATATTTAATGTACCAATAAAGATTAAAAAAAAAAAAAAAAAAAAAAAAAAACTTTTACATGGATCCTTACTTTCCATCATATGCAACATTCAGTTGTAGGGAGACTGAAAAAACAAATTTACATGGGATTAGAAAACCTAAATGTCTAAAGAAGAATATAAGAAACAATTTTATGACTTATAGCTAGTGAAGGATCTCCCATTAAAAATCTCAAATACACAAACCAGAGATGCATTAAATAATATTTATTAAGTCAAGAAAATTTCTTTAAACACCCTGTGTCATTCTTCTGGAGACAGGGGATTCATCAGTGAGCAAAATATACAAAATTTCTGCCCTTATACAATTTATTTTTGAGTTAGCTATGCATAATTGTCAGACTTATTATCTAGATATATACCTATATTCTAAATATCATTTTAACAAAAAGACAACTTCAAGAAAACAGTAATAGATATATACAATTTCTTTTATCTGTGTAAGAAGAAATTAGGAGTTTAAAAAATAGGATTTATTTTTATCTTGATTATATTAAGAAAATAAAAACAGTAACAGGAGATGTAACACATTTTACTTGCTTGACTGGCTAAAACTGAAGATCCAGTTCAAAAACCAATGTATACATGAAAACATAAATCTTATATTTACTTCAGAGAGTGAACAGTAAAGATGAAAATTATTTCACTTTGGTCCCAGTGGCTCTTAATCCACAGTTAGTTGGCTGTAAATGAGAAAAAGAACAGTGGAAAAACAGGACAATGGGAAATTGTTCAACCCACTAGAATGAGGGAAAGGGGGTTGTGCCCTTCCAGCCACGTTGCCCCCTCCCCTGTCACCGACCCTCTTCCTCTGTTTAGGGCCACTTCAGACACATCTAAGACATTTGGGTGACATTTTAGATCTAAACTCTAACATTCTGCCCTGGGCCCCAGGTGATTTATATCCATCTCATTATGCTAAATGCATTTAGTTCATCTTAAAGAGATGAGGAATACTAAACAGTTTCAACATTACTGAAAAGTCTACAGGTAGAGTCTCCTCTGAGATTTAAAGGCAAACTCTTAGCTGAAAAAATTTAAAAAGAAAGAGTTAAATACTTAAAATGGAGAATGACACCACTTAAATTTTCCCATTCCAAAAGGGAAGAATAGGAGACTAGAAAGGAATAGGATTAAAGCACAAGAAAGTTTAACAGAGATAAAACTTGAAGTCCTGTATCTCTGTACCTAGTACCAGAGTCAGGTAAGTGGTGGAGAGGTGTACGCTCCAGTGGGCGGGGCAGCCTCCTTCCTGCGTCCTTGTCAGTTGCAGCCCACATGGTCTCTCTTGAGTGTCTCTGCTCTCTGTTGGGAGTTTTCTTCAGTACATGCCTTGTATTCCTTGCTTCTCCAGCATACTCAGTTCTGCACTGTACTTTAATCTCACTTTTTTTTTTTTGAACAGTGTCTCGCTTTTGTAGTTCAGGCTGGCCCTGAGCTCAGCCTTGAACTCACAGCAATCCACCTTCCTCTGCCTCTGAGTTCTGGGATTACAGACGTGAGCCACCACGCCCAGCACTGTGGTGTGTGGTGCTGATTGCTGGTGGGCATGAGTCTCCAAGCCCAGCACTGTTGTATGTGGTTATCGGGAACGAAACCCAGGGCCTTGCACTTGCCAGGCAGACACCAGAACCACTGAGATAAATCCCTGGCCCTTTAGTCTCACTTTTAAGCATCATCATCTCAGGTCTCTGGTCAAGGACCAGGACTGTAACCCTTCTGATTGACTTCCTAGGCATTCTTTGGAAATCTGGATGGAAACTTCTAGGACTACACACCTCAAGCATTCCTTATGCTTTTATAAACAGAATCATATCACAAAATTGACAAATCTTTTGCTAGCCCACATTTAGAAAAATACTCAAAGAAGTAATAGGAGAAAGGAAAAAAGAGACAGACTACTAATGCCAAAGAAATAAAATGAATAATAAAAGTAAGTATAACTATATGTCAACGTATTAAATTATAGAAGAACTAGACAGATTATAACTCAGTATCTATCAAAACTAACTGAATAAGAAGTAGAAAAATTAAAGAGTCCAATGATGAATAAAATATTACATTCTGAGAAAAGATACATCCCTACAAAGTAAAGCAAGGTCCAAGTGACTTCACTGATGAATCTTAAACATTTAAAGAAAGATTTATTACAATCTTTTTTAAGTTCCCCAAATATATCAAAGAGAACATTTCTAAAATCATATGAAATCAACACTAACCTAATACCAAAGCCAGACAAAGACCCTGTAAGAAAAGAAAGTTTTAGGCTAACATCTTTGATCCGTATTGATGAAAAAGACTAAATATACTAGCCAAATTAGCTCAACAGCCTACTAAAAAGGTAAGGTATGAAAACAACTCAAAGTGTCATCAGTAAGTTAATAGATTGTAGGTACAAAAAATATTGCTTGACCTTGAAAAGACAGAAATCCTCTCATATACAACATAGTTGAACTCAAGGGGGTTTTGCTAAGTAAATTAAGAAAAATATATTATTTCAGTTGTTAGAGGTATTTGAAATAATACCTATGATATAAAGTATTATTAGAAAGAAACAGTTTTATTTTGGTTTTCTAGGCTTTGAGAAATAGAAATTAAGTTGTTTTTAAAGAGATTAAAGGTTTCAGTTATATACTACAAACACGTCTATGCAGGAGCAGACCTACATTTAGCAGTCTGGTGTGGCACACTTAGAAGAATAAAAGTGTAAGTTTTTGTTCAAATGTAATGCATTACATGATTACTCTTTAAGAAATACTTTAAATTTTTGTGTGTATTAAGTCTTTTGAAACACAATCTGGGTTACTAAATACCTAATAAACTGGGAAACTCCAGTGACAATATTTAGAAAGAGATCAGTTCTCTATCACAGAAAATGAAATAGTTTCACTCTATCACATAAATTGCAAATTATGGCTACCTAGGAAACTGTAATACTTTGCTATAAATCAGGCAGCAACATGACAACCATCGCTGGCTGTGTATATCTCTATTGCTAATCTTGAGAAGATTCTGGCGTCTGTGGGAAAATGTGAATTTACAGCCATAATGAATGACTTATAAATTATATTTTGATGTCAGGAGACTAATAAAACTACAATGGAGTGGCAACGATTTATTCTGGAATTGGGATATCCTTTGATGGGCTATAAATATTATACGAGTAGTGAAAATTCTTAGCAATTTTGTTAGTCTGTGAAACAATGAAAATTTGTGTATTAATCATAGTCAAAATTTTATGAAAAATAGAATTGGGACTCTTATGTATCATAAATTCTATTTTACCAATATCAGAATAGCCTCTCTTACTTCCATTTCACCATAGATAATATGGAAGAAAAAATAAAGCAGAAAAAAAGCATATTTCTTTAAATGTAAGAGGCATTATAAATTCTTAGTTTCACTAATTGCCTTTCTTTGCCCAAAAGTAGAAGTTTTTTAGTGTTTCATGAAATGTCTTTATCTGGGCAACTCATTACTCCACATTTTTTTTTTTTTTTTTTTTTAGTTAAAGCAGTATCATTAATAGTACATAATATTTATTTCTTATATCCTGCTCCTCACTACAGATGAGTAAGCAGTTACAGAGATATTGATGAGCCTCTGTTGGAACAACTCTAGATTTACACATCTTACCAGAAAGAAGGCGTTAACTCTCACCTTTTTGGTTACAGAACTTTCCCTCTTGTCCGATAAACTACTCCACTTGGCTAAACTCTTTACTCCATCCAGACATCATAAAATCCTCTTCTGATTGCCTAGAGTCTGAAGGTCAAATCCCAGGCAGGAAGTTAAGGTCCTACAGTAGCTTTATCTGTATCTTCTACTAGTTTTTGAACCATAACTTGCAACCTTCCATTTTGATATATTTAATTCCAACTGTATTATTTGTGTTTTTCTCAGGATGTTGCTCCTTCTCACAGTCCATCCCTTCAGCAGTGTAGAATGCCTTTACTGTTTCTCATTCTTGACTGCTTAATGGAATATTACTTGTCCTTTAGGACTCAGCTAACTACTACCATTAAAAATAGGAAGCTATCCACATAACATTTATCTGACCTTATCCTCAAGACTACATCTAAAATAGTAGCAGAGTGGAGAAAGGTAGAAGGTCATAGAGTGCAGAGAACAGCATCAGAGAAAACAAGGAAAATTTCCACATATTTTGGCTTGAAATGTATGTATTTAGAGGAGGAAGTGGAGACCAAAGGGTCTGAAGGCCCAGGAGTAACAGATTTAAACACAGAACACTAAAGAAAATCAGAAGCCAGGTGCTCACTAGTATAAGAACTTGGGTAATTTTTTAAGAAGAGTGAAATGGATAAAAAAAAACCTCTTAGGAAGTAATTTGATAGAGTAGCTGTCTTCTCCCTCACCTGAAAAAATGAAATGCAAAACTGATCACTTAACTTTATTGAATTTAGTATGTCTCAGACTTTAGGACTTAGGACTATAACCTAGTGTCACCCAGACCTGAAACATCAGCTGTTAGAAATACTTCAAGAAAGATACTGGGAACATCATCTTGAAAGCAACTGAACAACCCTAAAATGTGATCTCTTTATGTAATATCTAGGATGCAAACAATAAGAAAATCTATATTTTTACTCAATACTATACATACTTGTGCTAGTTAACAGGTTGGTCTATGCATACTAGTTTTCAAATTAGCATTTTATTATCTCACTCAGAACAATGATACACTATATGCATAAATATCACCATTTTGAAAGAAGAAGAAAATGTACCTTAACCACATATGTGGAAAAACAAATAGGAGAGGAGCTGTTAGCAGGAAGCTTTCAATAAGTAATGTCAAAAAGCAAAAGTAGAAAAAAATGATATTAGCAAATTTAGAACAGTGAAATCAAAAAGCTTTGAAAGCCTCTCAGAAATAGGACTTCAAAACAGATATGTTACCTGAGAAACCATACCAAAAATAAAAAATATGATTAATGACATGCCAAAATATTACTATTTCCCCTGCATCTTTGTATTGCAAAGTAGGTTCTTTCCTTTCAATGTTTTTTTGGCATTCTGCACACATTTCCTTATTATTGTCCTGCTCATACTGAGCTAGACTTGAATGCCCTTGCATTTGTCACCTCAGTGCCTTTATCTCCTATGTTGCAGGAACAGAGTATCCTGCCTAGTGTAAAATATCACTGGGTACATTTTTCTTTTTTTGATACAAGGTCTTGCTTTTGTAGTTCAGGCTGGCTCAGATCTCAGAGCAATCCTCCTGCCTCTGCCTCCCAAGTGCTGGGATTACAGGAGTGAGCCAACGATGCCCAGCATTGTTGTATGTGGTTACCATGGATAGAACCTGGACCCTTGCACTTTTAAGGCAGGTGCCAGAACCACTGAGCTAAATCCCTGGCCCATGGGTACATTTTTTTAAATCAAGTTATGCTCAACTCTCACTATTGTTAGTCTATTTTACATCTTTGTTTCATAGATTTTCCCCCCATCTTCTATAAACTTTATTTTAATGATTTTACTTTTTAAAAATATTCTTCTATGTCTTGAGACATTCTATTTTTTATTTTATTTTTTTAAATCTTTACTGGTACATTACATA
>PVIR01017068.1:0-35502 GCA_004026965.1 Petromus typicus
ACATTATCAGGAAAGGGCACACTAAGAGCAGGAACAGAATTCTCAGCAGAGGGAAGGGTGGATTTGGACAGAGGACAGTGGAGATTTCATTCTGATGGCTTCTCCACTCAGGAGGCAGGGAGGGTGTGTGTTCTGTAGAGGTTGGGCAGGTAATAGAAAGGCATTCATCCTACCATGGATGCTGTAGAATGATTGAGCTGGAGTGACAGCAGGACTCCCTCCAAGCAGAAATATAAAGAAGTGATGGCATTATCCTAGTGTGATGTGAGAAGACAGTTGCCAAAGTCATGTTTGTGGGTGTGGAGAAAATAAAAGTGGATTTGTGGAAGGATAGGCAGGTCTTGGCAGTGACTAAATATAGGACTGAGGGAGGTTGCTGACTCAAAAATATCCTGAAGTGGAGCAGACTATGAGATCACAAAATGACTGTATGAACTCATCCCACAGGTATTTATTGTGGGACTGTTCTGTGGACACCAGGGAACCACCACCTAGGTGTTGGGGAGAGTGTGGTGATCACACAGCCAGGTCCCTGATGGCAAGGTTTTGTTCTAGCGTGGAAGACGGGCAGTAATCACACAAACAGGGAGATGTTTAGTTTCAGAGTGGAAACTCTCTGAAGAATGCCGAGCTGAGTAGGAGCTAGTGACAGGGGCTCCACAGGGTGGTGAGTGGTGACCACATACTTAGCAGGCACATTGGAAAATGACTCCAGGGGAGGCAATAAATATGCAGATGCCCAAATGAGTAGGAGGGTAAGTAGGAAAGGTTTCCAGGGATAAGTTCCAACAGGAGGGAATGGTGAGTATAGAAGCCTTGAGGCAGGAAAGCATTCTGTGTATTTGTAAATTAACAAGAATGGCCATTGTAGATGGAGGAGTGCAGAGAACAGGATAGGGGGACATGGGCAGGGTCCATACAGCACCTCACAGGCCATGACGGAGAGGGTAAATTGTACTTTAAGTGCTACAGAACGCTATCAGAAGGGGAAGGATGATAAGCTGACTTGTTGAATTTGATGCAAGCCACTGAGGACAGCAGAGTTCCCCAAGCAGCAGATCTGGGCTGAGGCAGAAGATCAAAGTTAGCACATTGATTGCAACAGCTCCTTCAGGCCATTATGGGAAGATCATATAAATGGAGGCGTTTGAGTACTTAGCCTTCAGCTCCAAGTGCACACAGTAAATGGGAAGAGCTCTACTTGAGTGCCAGTGATATAGAAGTAGCTGAACCTCCTCACTCTCTTCCTTCCACTCAAACCAGGAACAGGGTCTTGGTGTTCCACTGACACCAAGGTGTTCCAGCTTCATCATACCTTACTTTGTGTGTGTAATTTCTACGCTGTCAGGAAATCTAATATTTATGGTCTAATACAGAAACCAGTCTTAATCTCATGACCTTTTGGAGCATCTCTGACGACTAATATGCAGAACCACTGAAGCCTTTCTACTAATCTAGAAAACTGTGTCTTTAGTTTGGCTCAGATCAATTACTGTGCAACGTCTGCCATCTGGTGGTCATTCTGGGTATTGTTAGTCCCCCTGTTTTCAACATCCTTTTGTTTGGCCTTGCGGGAAATGAAACAGAAGGGAGCTTTATTGCTGAGCTACATCCCTAGCTTGGTTTATTTGTCATTTTAAAACAGAGTTTGCTAAACTGCCCAGGAGTGACTCGACTTTGTAATCCTCCTGCCTCAGCTTCCCTAAGTTCTTGAATTACAGGCATAAACCACCATACCCAACTTTAAGGAACTTTCTCCTCCCCTCCCTCTCTTTCTCCTTTTCCTTCAACCTTTTCTCTTTCCTCTACCTCCTCCCCTTCTCCCTTTTTCCTTTTCTCCTTCCCACTTCCTCTTTCCTCTTCCCCTGCTTTTCCTTCTTCCTCTTCATGCCCTCTCCAATCCTCTTCTTCTGCTAAAGATTGAACCCAGAACTTCGGCACATCCCCAGACATTTTTTAGGGGGGAAGGGGGAGGAAAAAGGGACCTGCGAAGTCACTGAGTTGCCTAAATTGGGTGTGAACTCAAGGTCCCTCGGTTTCAGACTCCCAGAGTGCTGGGATTACAGGCAAGCACACTCCTACTCCTGGCTTGGGTCCCACTTTCAAAGATGATCTGGAACTTGTTCTGTGCTTGCCAAACAGAAGCTTCAGAGTGTCCCAAGAATTGATATCAGAGAGTATATAGTAGCCATAGGAGTATGTCCCAATTTCTTAACTCATGAAAACTTGTCATACTGCTGATGAATTGATGCAAAATCACAGCTTATAGGCTGACCCCAACTGAAGGAAGTTAGGAAATGAGGTGATGTACTGCTTGGGGGAAGCCCCCACCCAGCCTCCATATAGCCATGGATCAACCTTATCTCCTTTGATCTCAGCTGAGTCTGATCTGCATTCCATGGATGGCTAAGACTTACTTCCTCGGTACCCTAAAGATGGTTTCTTCAAAATGCTTCAGTTCTTAATGTTATCTCTATAGGTCAGTCCTACCCTGTCTCCTTATCATATGCATTTTTGTTATTCAAAAGCTCCAGGAAGAAAAGATAGTGACCAAGATATCTTTACCTTTCGGAATCCTTGACATTTTGCCTCATGACCTAACTGCTTGCTTTCTACATTGTGTGAAAATCCTCTACAGTAAAGGAATGGAATATAAGAAAATATTCACACATTATATCTGATAAAAGGTGACAGTGTCACTATTTAAGGAACAGCTCAAGAAAACAAACTGATTAAAAGTAAGCAGAGGACTTGAAAAAGCTTTTCTTATAAGAACAAATGCAAAATGCCAAAGGTTTATGTACAAAATGCTCCACATCATTGATCACTAGGAAAATGCCAATCAAAATCACACTGGATAGCATTGCATATGTGATATAAACAGATATTGTAAAACAGATAAGAGACAGCAAGTGTTGGTAAGGATGTAAGAGAAAGAAAGCCCTTTTGCTCTACCAAAGGACATGTACATTACTACAACAGTTCCAGAAAACAGAAAGAACATTTCCAAAAATATTAAAGACAGAACTATTGTATGATCTAGCAATCCTATTACCCAGAGGCAATAAAATCAATAGTTTAAAGAGATATCTCCATTCCCATGTTCAGTGCAGTGTTATTCACAATAACAGATAAATTGGTATTGAGTTGAATCAAATTCATTTCAGCCTTTAAAAAGAAGGATTTTTTTTTTTTTTTGAGACAGAGTCTCGCTTGTAGTTCAGGCTAGCCCTGAGCTCAGCCTCAAACTCACATCACAGCAATCCTCCTGCCTCTGCCTCCTGAGCGCTGGGATTATAGGCGTGAGCCACCCCGCCTGGCACTGTGGTATGTGGTACTGGTTGCTGCTGGGTGTGAGTCTCCACACCCAGTATTGTATATGGTTAACCGGGGATCAAACCAGGGCCCTTTGCTTGCAAAACACATGCCAGAACCACTGAGCTAAATCCCTGGCCCTGAAAGAAGGATATCTTGTAATGTGCTACAACATAGGTGAACCAGGAGGACATTGTGCTAAGTTCAATAAGTGAGACCAAAAAAGAAAAATGCTACATTATTTCATTTATATGTGAAACCTAAAACAATGGTATAAGTTCAAAAGATCTATTACAAGCTAATAATGCTTGCTAGTAACAATGTACCATACTTGAAAATTGCTAAAACAAGAGATTGAAATATTTTTCACCAGAAATGTACCTGAGATAATACCTGGACTGTATCTTTCCATCATGTATACATATGTCAAAACATTATTTTGCATACCATAAACATAGATACAGTTTTATTTGTCAGTGTTATAATTTGTGTCTAGATGTCCCCCAAAGCCTCATGCAATCAGAGATGGGTCTTTTCCAGAGGCGGCTGAATCCAGAGTGTGTGATTCTGGGGTTCATTCATGGTGCGACTCCAAGACAGTCGGATTCGAGTGCTTTGCTGTCTTCTGCCCACCAGGAACTATTTCTCTTCTTCTTTGCCACCCTGATTTGGAGCCAGGCCATCACCATCTGCAACTTCTACAAACTGTAAGCTAAATAAGCTTTTTCTTTTTTAACTTTGAGGGTCAGATATTTTGTCTCAACAGTGATAAAAGTAATTAAGACAGTCAACTAGAAAAATAAAGATTATTTAAAAGCCACACACCTACTTTAAAATTTTTATGTATTATTTTCCTAAAAAAAAAAGCATATATTTACTTTTACCTTGATTTCCTTTAACCATTTCCTTATATTGTAAACAGTTATATAGAACTGTTTTTTTGAATATTATTGATCTAAAATGAACTGCACATTGGAAGAGTACAAATGATAAGTGCTGACATAGGAATGTATGTGAGAAACCACGGCCACATCAAAACAACACACGTATACATCAGAGAGTTTCCTCATGATCTTTTACAATTCTTCCCCTGCCACTTTTCACCCACTGGAACCTTTGCCTCCTAAACCACATCCCTGGGCAACCACTAATCTGTCTGTTACTGTAGCCTACCTCACATATTCTGGAGTTTTATGAGAGAATCATACAGTATGGACTGCTTTGTTTGTTTAATTTTATTCAGCATAATTACTTTGAAATTTTTCCATGTTGTGGTTCATTCCTTTGTTTGCTGAGCAATAATCCATTTCGTGGACACTTAACAACTTGTTAACCATTTCAACTGCTGATAGACATTTTGTTTGTTTCGAAATTAAGCTCCATGAATATTCATGTACTCAGATTTCATTTTTTTTTCCTGACATCTGGGGTTCGGGAAAACAGATCTTCACTGCATAGAGTGATGAATAGTAAAATAACACCAGCTCACACACCTTCTTCATGTGCAAATGTTAGGCAGTCAGAGGTTGACGAGCTTCTGCGGAGTCAGTTGAATGGGTGCCGCTGAAGGCCCGCCTTGGCTTCAGCCTGCATTGTGCTTCCCGATGAGGTGACCATGTCGGGAGTCCCAGACATATCAGCGGTGCGCTGCTGAGCACAGTAGCTGATTTATGGATCCCCTGAAAAGTGGACTCAGCCGTCTACGAGTGAGGATGTGGTGTGACAGGCCACACTGCTAATGCTCCCTGGGTGTCGACTCCTCGGTCTGGCTGCTTCCTAGGCTTTGAGTATCAGGTGTATTGTTCTATAATTTTACAAAACATTTTTGTCCTCTGGCTCTCAGCCATGAATCTAGGCCAAATCTGTTTTTACAGTTTGCCAAGACACATTAGTTGCTGCTTTTTTATACCAGTTCAAGCTGCTGCAATTGAATCTGCTTTGGATTTGGGCAGCCTGGTCTTCTCTTGGGAGGTATTAACACATGACTGACTAGTTAATAGAGAGCAAAAATTGATTACAGGGGTTTGGGTGAGAATACAGATTTTATTTTGGCTTGTCTGCAACTATGCTATAAGCAATAAGAGTAAATTGTGAATATCAGTCAATTATTTTTCAGGCTTTGGGGATTTCTCTAAGCTGTGCACATGACGTTTTTCTGCTGTAGCCATGCAGATTCCAAGGACTTTCATGTTTGCTCCTAGGGAGACCTTGTGTAACACTGAAGAATTACTGACCACAGAGCTAAAGTGCAACATGTTGGTCCAAGCAAAGTTTGGTCATGACAAGAGACATACAGGAAAGTATCTTGGCATCCCATTTTTCTTAAGTAAACAGGAGTGGTAGCTTTGCTACTTCTGAGGGTGAAAGGCTGCTCATATCCAGTGTTATTTGATATAAAAATGAACATCATCAGTAGAGTAATTTTGGATAAAGTTACTCTGGAAGAGTAAAAAGAACTTGCAACTCAATGTAAAGCACTCCTTTTATTTGGTGGATAGTCTTTATTAAGATTTTTTCCTAATTGGAATTTTATTTGTATGATATTGTTATACTGGTGATTTCTGAAAAAACTTTGCAGTCATACTACATGCTTTATTTGAGTTATTGAGGTTACATTTTAATTTCATCTTGTAAACATTTCAAGTGTTATTATAAGCTCTTCACAAACATTTAAATAAACATACAATATCTTTTGTTTTAATTGATTTTATCAGTACATTTTATACATACAATATGATCAAATTTAACATTGAGAACTTATACCTGTACACGATACAACTTGATTCTCATATTTCCCCTCTCACCTGCCCTCCCTACAACCCCTGCCCCTATATAGATAAAATTTGTTTCCCTTTTTTACTATCAATATTTTTCTTTCCTTTTTTACTTTCCCCTACCCAGATTTTCCATTTTCTTCCTATTTCACATTACTTATCTATCATACTTTTTGGAATTCATTTATACCTACAGTTTTTCATACTACAGAAAACATACAGTACTTACACATCTTTTCCTATTTATTTATTGAGTATGTCATCAAAGTACATCCATTTGAGTGTAAATGTTTATTCTTTATGGCTGAGTAATATTCCATTTTATAGAAAAACCACATTTTTATTTAGTCCTCAGTTGATGGACATTTGGGCTATTTCCAAGACTTAGCAATCCCACACTGAGCTGCTATAAACATGAGTGTACATATATCACTGTGGTATGATCATTTTAACCCATTTTATATATACCTAGTAGGGGAGTAGCTGGATCTTGGAGACCTTGAGTCCTAGTTTTTTTTGAGGAATCTCCACTTTGTTCTCAACAGTGCTTGTGTCAGTCTACATTCCCACCTACAGTGGAGAAGGATTCCTTTCTCCCCGCAGTTTGGCCAGCATTTCTTGTTGGTTGATTTTATGATAGCAGCCAGACTTCCTGGAGTGAAATAGAATATCAGTGTTGCTTTCATTTGCATCTCTTGAATGACCAGAGATGTTGAAATTTTCTTCACTTGTTTCTTTGCTGCTTTTATTCTTCATCTGAAAAAATATCTGTTCATTTCAGTTGCCCATTTTTGAAAAGGGTCTTTAAATTTGGGGGAGTGTAGTTTTTTTTAAGTTCTTTGTATACTCTAGATAGCAATCCTTTGTCTGAGAAACAGCTGGTAAAAATTCTTTCACATATTGGACATTGTCTTTTTGCTCTGCTGTTGGTTTCTCTTGCTTTGCAAAAGCTTTTTAGTAAGATGAGATTCCAATTATTGATTCTTTCTGCTAGCTCCTGTGATGCTGAGGTTTTGTTCAAAAAGTTTTTTGCTATGCCAATGTCTTCAAGAGTTCTACCTACCCTGATTTGCAACAGGTGTAATGTTTCTGTTTTAATATTTAGGTCTCTAATCCACTTTGACTGTAGTTTGGTGCATGGTGAAAGAGATAGGTCTAGCTTTAGTCTTTGATGGGTTGATACTCAGTTTTTCCAGCACCATTTGTTAAAGAGGCTATCTTTCCTGCATTGAGGGTGTTTGGTGCCTCTGTCAAAGACAGGATGGCTTAGTGTATCAAGAATTGTTTCTGCATCTTTTAGTCTGTTCCACTGATCCTTGGGTCTGTTTCTTTGCAAGTACCATGCAGTTTTTATCACAGTGGCTTTGTAGTATAGTTTTAAGTTGGGGATTGTGATACCCCTTGCCATGCCCCTATTGGTTAGACTGAGATTTTGGATGAGATTTTGGATTATTTTCTCTAGCTGTGTGGGATTTCAATCAGGATTACATTGAATCTATACAGTAGTTTTGGTAGCATAGCCATTTTTACAATATTGATTCTTTATACTCATAAGGGATGTCTTTCTATTTTATGATATCCTCTTCAGTCTCTCTGTACAGATGGCTGTGGCTTTCAGAGTAGAGATCTCTTATCTCCTTTCTTAGATTGGTTTCTAGATATTTCACTTTTTGGATGTTATGGTAAAGAAAATTGACTCCATTATTTCTCTTCTAGTGAGTCTTTTGATCATGTCTACAAAAGTTATTGATTTTTGAGTGTTGACCTTGTATCTAGCTATACTACAGAATCTGATGATTAAGTCTAGCAGTCTTTTGGTTGAGTTTTTATGATCTTCTACATAGAGGATAGTGTCATCAGCAAATAATGACAGTTTAACTTCTTCCTTTCCTATCTTTAATTCCTTTTATTTCTATCTCTTATCTAATCACTGTGGCTAATGTTTCCAAAACTATATTGAACAGAAGAGGTGATAGTGGGTATCCTCGTCTTGTTCCTGATCTTAGCAGGGAATTTTTTTTTTTTTTTTTTGAGACAGGGTCTCGCTTGTAGTTCAGGCTGGCCCTGAGCTCAGCCTGTGGTACGAGCATTTAAATAATCCTCCTGCCTCTGCCTCCTCAGTGCTGGGATTACAGGCAGAGCCACCTTGCCTGGCACTGTAGTATGTGGCACTGATTGCTGCTGAGTGTGAGTCTCCACGTCCAATATTGTATGTGGTTACTGAGGATCGAACTTGGGTCCTTGCGCTTGCAAGACAGGCACCAGACCACTGAGCTAAATCCCCGGCCCAGTTTTTCAGCTTTTGACCATCAAGTGTGACAATGGCTATTGGTTTCTCATAAACAGTTTTTATTAGGTCTACATAAAGTTCATCTATTCCAATTTTCCGTAGAGTTTTAGTCAAGAATGGGTATTGGATGAACATCCAATATCTTATCAGGCATTTGTCCTATTTATTGTTCAGTGAGCCATTCTTCTAGAGTTACAGTCAAGCCTTCTGCTCCCTACCCCTGAACTGCTGTACTGGCGAATATATTCTGAATTAGCCTCTAGAATCATTTCTTCTTTCTAGAGGGTCTTAAAATACACATCTTACCCTGTGTAGTGGCTTCCTGGAATGCAGTTCTGTAGACATGGCTTTTCTTTTCTTTATTTTTAAATTGACTTAATTGGCATATTTTATACATATGTTATGATCACATTCAGTATTGAGAATTGTAACTATACAGGACACATCATTTTTTTGTGATACCTGGAATTGAGCTCACTACTTTGTACTTGCAAAGCAGGTGACAGCACCAATGAGCTAACACCTCGGCCCTACCTGACACATCTTGATTCTCATTTTTCCCCATTGTCCTGCCCTCCCCAAACATCCACCCCTTATATAAGAGTTTGTTTCCTATTTTCCCTATCAAACTTTTCATTGCCTTCTTTACTTTCCCTTAATCTCCTTTTTCCTTTCCCTTTTGCTTGTTTTCTTCCTATTGCACATTACCTGTTAAATATTTTGGCATTCATTTACACCTTTAGTTTTTTAAATGGTGAAATAGGTTCATTTTGTATACAGAACATGATCTCACTCAAACTGACAATTTGTATCAGTATATGACATGATTTGACTCTCATTTTTTCCCATTCCCCTACCCACCCTAGAACCTCCACCCCATATACATAAGCTTTGCTTCCACTTTTTTATTACCATCACAATTTTTTCTTTCCCCTCATTACTTCAGTTTTTCATACTAGAGGAAAGATACAGTATCCTTTGCCAGCCTTTGAAATGAATCTGCTCTGTAATAAAAATTGTGGGTATTCATCTGATCACAGAAGTAAAAAGCCCAGCAGATATAGTGCCTGATGCTTTAAGTGCAAAGTGGGAAAATAATTAATAGCATACAGCCAGGTATTGTTTTGATGAAAAGGAGGAGAGGTGAAGGGTATTGAAGGAAAGTTTTTAAACCTCTAGGGCCACGTGGTCTGTCTGATTCTCCTATAAAGTCACGAGCAGACTACTGGTGGCCAAGTGCTGCTGAGCCTGTGTGTATGGATTTGAACAGAGCAGCCTCGCCCAGGACCTTGGCATTCGTCTTTTTCTTGCCACTTTGCAGCCCCTCATGGGGAAGTCTGACACACAGCTGGTGTGGTGCTTACTGCCCATTGGGAAAGAAGGCAGGGCACCTCTTTCTGTTTTTGAAGCAAGCCATGGACATCTTGGGCTTTCTTCCTGAGGAGAAGTATGGGTGCTATAAACTCATTGGAGCCATCATGCACTTTGGAAACACGAAATTTATACTGAAACCCAGAGAAGAGAAACTGGAAGAGGTGGCACAGAAACCAAGAATTACTTCAGAGATGGGTTTATACTTGTACTGAAATCCCTGACCCTTGGCCCACTCCACTTTTCCTTCAAGCTGAAGCTGTCCATAGGGTTTTTAGAAAACATCGAGAGTAATACCATCCCCTCCAGTTGTCATTCCTTATAATTACTGTTATTTATCTTTCCGATGTAAATTGTCTCATTGCACAATAAGAAGCCTTCCTCACTTAATAATTGACAAGTAAATGAATTTGCTAAACTTGGGTTAAATAGGATGAACCACGACATAGTCTGCCTTTAGCACACAGACGATGTGAAAAACCAGAAGGAAGAAGGTTACCAGCACATGTTTTGGTGACATAATGAAGGTGCGGGCAGTTCCAAAGGCCAAGAATCTGACTCCATGGTGGTGAAACCATAGGCCTCATTTCTTGTTGCTTTTGAACACACATTTAAAAAAATCAGTAGTCTTCCTTGTTAGCCCAAGTTTGAGGTATCTTACAACTAAAATGACCATTACTACAGAAAACCACAGATCTGAAATGGAGGAACCAGGAGAGGGAGAGGGAAGGAAGAGAGAGGAAAGGGGCCTAAAAAGAGTTGGGGTGTGTCATCTACATGTTTCAGTGTACATGTTCCATATGATGAAAACATCCATGATCTGCCACACACGGGTACTAATAAAAAATGAAGAGGAATCAGTTCATTCAAGTCCTTCTACAAGATTTTAATTACATATTTTAATTGTGGATATACATATATCCACATATATATATATATACATATATGTATATATATATATATATATATATATATGTTCATTATTTTAGCCATTTTATGTGACAATATATTCACATTGGTACACAGCTATCATTATTCTCTATCTCCAGAACTTTCTCATCCTCCCAAACTGAAACTCTGCACACATTAAACAAAAACCCTGCCCTTTCTTTGCGCTACACTTGAAAAGGCCTCTTAGTCTCAATGCAATGCCAAGTCCTTGTGAGGCTCCCTTGTCTCCAGCCCTCTCTGACCTCTTCTTCTGCCATTCTCTTACTATCCTCCGCTCAGCTCCCCTGACCTGAGGACTTTGTTTGGAGAATGAAGACTTTCCTGCTGCCCTGCTTTTGCTCTGACTCTTCTACTCTGAATAATTTTTATGGTTATCTTCATGGCTTACTCTATCATTTTATGAAGACAATTTCTTACATGCTACTTCATCAGGAAAAAACCCTGGTCTAATCAATCTATCACCTTCTCCTTCCTATTCATTTACCCTGAATATTTTTCTTCATGATTTATACAACCATTTTTTAATTGACCGTCCTACTCTCCATCCCTCCTTTACTACTAGCTGCCACTAGCTCTAAGCTCCATAAGAGCAGGGGCCTTCTGTAGTATTTTTGCCTCTATATTTCTCAGTCTTAAAACATGCTTGCCACAGACTAAGTTTCCCAGTTTGTTAGGATGTAATTTCTTATAATTTATTGTGTCTGGTATCAGCTGTAATGACTTCACTTTCATATCTTATTCTGTTTATTCATTCTTTGCTAGTACAGATGAAGATTCGTCAATTTTGTTTACTTCCAAGAGGCTAACTTTTTGTTTCATTTATTTCTTCTCCAATCTTTTTTCATTCCATTACTATTGGATATGGAGTTTTTTATAGTTTACAAGTGGCAGTATTGTTCACTTATAAACTTTACACCTCGGTGTTCAATGTTGTAAAAATTCTTAATAGTGCTTTCAATGTATCTCAGAGATTGTGATGTCTTCTGTTTTCACTCCCATTTCTTCTAAGAATTTTTTAAATTGCACTTAGTTGTGGTAGGCAACTAATAGTTGGATTTTTTAAAAATTTGCTTGGAAGACTAAAATCCATTCCCTTCAAAATCTCCTGCCATGTTTGCAAGAGCTTTCTGATTATTTTATTACTTGTTCTTCTCTTACTGTTAATCTTTGTGGTTTTTATAATTTCCCATAATGACAGGTTTTCATTAATTTCTTATTTTCATTTTTATTGTTTTTTTTTTACTAGTTTTATTCTTTTGCTTATTTCATGATGGTAGTTATCTTTTTGTCTCCAGTTGTAAGGATTTCCTAAAGAATTTTTTGCAAGGTTGGTCCAATTGTGAATCACCTCAGTTTCGCCTTGTATAGAAAAGGGTTCCCATTTCTAAAGAACAGCTTTGCTGGATATAGTGTTCTACACTGGCAGTATTTTTTTTTTCAAGATTTAAATATATTACCTTATTCTTTTCTGTCCTTTTGCATTTCTGCTCAGAAATTTGCTGCTAGTCAAATAGGAATTTTCTTATGTGATGACTATTTTCTTTTTCAGTTCTTTTTAACTCTGAATTTTGACAGTTTGACTCTAATAAGCCATAGAGAGTATCTCATGGTTGAGTCTACTCTGTCTTTTTAGGCTTGCTGCATGTGTACATCCATATCTCTTTCAAAACTTGGGAAATTTTTAGATATTATTCCATTTAATAGGTTTGTGATGATATTCTCTTCTTTTCCTTTTGCAACATCAGTAAGACAAATAGTTTTCTCTTAATGGTGTCCTAGAAATCTTTTAGGATTTTTTATTTTCTTTTAAAAAATTCCCTCTCTTTCTTTCTTGGCTGGTCTGTTTCAGATGAGATCAGACATGTTCAGGGTGGTTATGGCCATAGTCTCTTACCAGGCTGTTTCAAAAGACCTGTCTTCAAGTTCAGAAATTCTTTCTTTTGTCTAGTAAATTCTTGAAGCTCTGTTGTATTTTATTTCATTGAATTCTTTAGCCCCAAAATTTATTTGGTTCTAGATTTTTTAATGAATTCTCCCCATGAAGCTTTCCATTCATGTCTTGAATTGTTTTCCTCATTTTATTAAGTTATCTTCTGTAATCTGTTGCATCTCATTAAGTTAGTTTCCATTATTATTTTAATCCCATTTTAGACATTTTATAGATATCCTTTCATGATGGATTACAACATCCTTTGTATTGTAATCTGTTTTTGGAGACATTGTGTTTCTTCGTGGTGTTGTGCCTCCTTACGTGTTCATCTGTCCCTACGTTTTAATCTGTACAGCTGAAGTAATTGTTAACTCTTCCGCTTTACAAGGTAGCTTTCATAGGAAGAGGACTTTTTCAGTTAGATATTGTATCTCTTCCCTAGATGTTTTGGCTTTGGTTCTAAGTGGGCATTCCAGAATTATAACCCTTTTGTGATCTCTTCAGCTGTAATCAATGTCAGTGGTATCTGTGATTGCCTCACTGGTCTAGACTGAAGTGTTTGTGCAAGTTGTGCTATGATTTTTCAGTGAACATCATAAAAGACTTGAAGAATCAATTGCTAATGATTTCTGTGGCAGCCACAGTGCAAGGGTATGGGTTATAGGAAGATCATATTTTTGAATGACCTCACTTGAGGGAAGTACCAATAATACTATAGCCTCTGGCAGCAGCAACTGCAGTGTTGGGCGTGACTGCAGAGGCTTACCCCTCAGTCCCCACTAAGGTGAGAGCTGATGGGAACATTGGCAGCTGTAAGGCCCAGAGTGATGTCTGTGGATAAATGTATCCTCACCTCCTACAAAGATGACTACCATTGGCACCCGGGCCTCTGGCTATGACAACCACAATGCTGGAGTCACTGACTGTGGCAGGGCATGTCCTATGGCACTTAGAGGAAAGCTGATAGCTGTAGTAGCCCCCAAGACAACAAATATGGGATTTGGTGGTTTGGTCTACAGTGAGTGAGCATGACAGTTTCTCAAGCTCAGGGAAGCACCATATGCTCGACAAGCCACCTGTTTCCTAGGGAACAAGATTCTAAGTGTGCATGGCTAAAGGATGTGAGTGAGCCTTTTGTACGAATGTGGTAGAATGATATGGGGCCCCAAGGATGGGAGGTACAGTGGCTACTGATACTTATAGCAGAATAGACACTCACAGTAGCTCCATTTCTAAGATGATGCTGAGTTGTATGAGCATAGGCCTGGGTTGGCGGACCTGACTCAGTCATGTAGACCCCAGGAAGCTCCCCAAATTGGATTCGAGGTCTATGGGGACTGTGGAATTCTCTCTTGGTTGCTGCACAGTGATGATGGCAGCCACTGGGCTTTTCTGCTTGCCTTTATCTAGCAATGTGGAGTCACTCTTGGAGAGAACCCAAGGAGAGTCTCAGATGCAGTGCACTTTGTTTCTGCCTTTGGATTGCTAAGTTTCCAGGTACACTGAGCTTGTCACCTTCTTGCTGTGCTTCAGTGGTCCCTCAGTCATTCTCCTTGAAAGATCGTCATCCGCTGTTGCCTGGGATCTGGCCTGTGGAGGAACTGAGCATGGGGCACCTCTGTTCAACTGTCCTGGATCTTCTCTCAAGGGTTCATGGAACCTGTGTGTGCCAGGAGAAAGGAGCACTGACACCTGCTCAAGTGAGTTGTGTGTTTCTATTTATTGAGTTTATTGGTAGATTTTAGATATGCATTATAATCAAATTCAACATTAAAACTTTGTACCTGTACATTATATTTCTTGATTTTTATTTTTTCCATTCCTCTACCCTCCATACCACCTCCTAAATCCCTATATACATAAATTTTGTTTCTATCTTTTTTCTTTTGACCCTAACATTTTTTTCTTTCCTTTCTTTACTTTCCACTACTCACTATTTTCCTTTTCCTTTTGAACATTTTCTTCCTATTTCACAGTATCTATCGTACATTCTAGACTTCATTTGCACCTTTAATTTCTCATACTAGAAAAATGATATGGTATTTAAACATCAATGTCCTATTTATTTCACTTGAGTATGTCCTCAAGGTACATACATTCAAGTATAAATGTCTCTAATTTATCATTTTTAATGGCTCACTAATACTCCATTTTATATATTAAAAACACACACACACACATATCTTCTTTATTCAGTCTCCCATTGCTGGGCAGTTGGGCTGTTTCCAAGATTTAGCTATTGCAAACTGAGATAATATAAACACGTGAACATAGGTTTCTGTGGTATGATGCTATTAATTCTTTTCTGTATATACCTAGCAGGAAAATTGGGACAAATGAGACTTCTAATCCTAGCTTTTAAGATAATAAGTTTTGGTAAATATTCACACTTAATTATCTGGGAAGGAATTGAAGGTACTGGACAGATGGAGTAGAAGGTGGAAATATGGGAGCCCAGAAACTTAAAAAGACATCCTTGCCTTACCTTTTTCTTCACTTCAAGGCCACATTTCTAACATTTCCCAGCATATTCCCTCCATGACTAAAACTCATCATCATTTTTTCCCCAAGTGCTTTTTTCCTATTGACTCCCTATCCATGTTCATGATAACAGTTCTTCTTCCTACTTATAGACTAGAAATGTTTTCATGATTTCCCTCAGTCTTTTTTCTCTTCCCATGATGAGCTTTTGTTCAGCATCTTTCCCTTTGGCATCCCACAGGCTGGCTTTCTGTGCCTCCCAGGTCCTCTCCTAGTGGTCTGTCTCACACATTTCCAGAGTTCATTACCTGAAGTCTAATTCTAATGCTATTTCTCATTCAAAGCTCCTTTAGCGTTTCCTCCATTATTTAACGAATCCCTTAAAGTAGAATCAGAATTCATACATGGTGATAAATGATTGACTTTTCTCAGCCTACTTCTCCCTCCCGGACTTCATGGTGCTCTCTGGGGAATAATCTCTCTTTTTTTATTGTACTTGGAACTCTGGTACCTCAGTGGCTTTAAGTCTTTTTGTTCTTTGTCTCAGAAATATCTCAGACATTTGCATATCAAAATTATTCAAGACTCAGATCAAATGTTTCTTCTTTTTTTAAGACACTGATGGATCATGCCTTACAGAGGGCTCTTTTCTTATTGCAAATTTTTATGATATCTGTATCTCATATGTAATTTAGACCTATGTTCTATTTTCTCTCATGAGTGAAATACTCCTGAATGCCAGAGAATATTTTAATTGATTTTACTGGTGCATTTTATATACACATTATGATCACATTCAACATTGAGAATTTACACCAGTATGTAACATATCTTGATTCTAAATTTTTCCCCATTCTCTTGCCCTCCCTACAACCCCCTATATATATAAGCTTTATTTCCTTTGTTTTATCATCAATTTTTTTTCTTTTCTTTGCCCTATCCCCTTTTCCCTTTTCATTTTGAACATTTTCTTCCTACTTCATAATATCTATCACACATTTTGGAACTCATTTGCACCTTCAGTTTTTCACACTAGAGGAATGATAGGTTATTTACACATCTGTGTCCTATTTATTTCATTTATGAGTATTTGGTACATAAATTTGGTACATAAATTTGAGTATAAATGATTCAAATTTATCCATTCCTTATGGCTGAGTAATACTCTATTCTATTTTTTTAAAGTACGTTTTCTTTATCCAGTCTCCTATAGATGGACAATTGAGCTGTTTCCAAGATTTAACTATCACAAACTGAGCTGCTGTAAACAGGGGTGCCAATATGTTGCTATGATGTGAATCTTAATTGTTTTGTGTATATATCTAGCAGGGAAATAGGATCAAATGGGACCTCTAATCCTAGTTTTCTGAGGAATCTCCACACTGATCTCCATAGTGGTTGCACCAGTCTGCATTCCCACCAACAGTGGAAAGGGGTTCCTTTCTCCCCACATCCCAGTCAGCATTTGTTGGTTGATTTCCTGATAGCAGCCATTCTTTCTGCAGTGATATGAAATCTCAATGTTGTTTTAATCTGCTTTTCTAAAATGATCACCTCTCATATGATCAAATGATCATGTGTTTCTTAGCTGCCTTTACTTCTTCCTCTAAAAAGTGTCTGTTCATTTCAGATGCCCATTTTTGAATTGGGCCTTTAAACTGGAGGGGGGATTAATTTTTAAAAATTCTTTATTTACTCTAGATAGTAGTAGCCCTTTGTTTGAAAAACAGCTAGTAAAATTTTTTTCTCATATTGTAGGTTGCCTTTTCACTCTTCTGGTTGTTTCTCTTGCTGTTTAGAAGCTTTTAAATAAGATGAGATCCCAGTTGTTGATTCTTTCTGCTAGTTCTTGTGTGCTGGATGCCAGAGAATTTTTTCTTACATATATTTCTTACTGCAGCACCTCATACCACATTTTGCACGTTGCAAATGCACGTTAAACTTTGTTCAATAAATTATTGAAATGTGAACATCTCAGAAATCATATCATAACCTTCCATGAAAGACCTTATGTCATTATGAAAACCTCTCTTCAGATCTGCTAAATTTTAGATTAATGAATCTGGTTTTTATTCCTTTTTTTGATAGTTGATTATTTATGGATGAAGTTGAACTGAGATACAGTTATAAAATTGGATAACAGTGTCTTTTGGATTTCTCAACTTCCTGACTTGATTTTAGGTGAAATTTTTACTTATTGCTTCCATCTTCTTGACATCCAAATGCACTTACTAAATTATTCGTGGTAATTTGCAAACTTGGTCACATACCAGAATCACCTGGGGAAATGTTTAAATTCCTGAAGCTCAAGTCTCATTTTGGCCAAAGAAAATAGCTCTCTGGGGGTAGGATGCTGACAATGGTGTTTGTTTTTACAATTTTCTAGATGATTTCTCTGTGCACATAAGGTTGAAGATAGCTATTATAAATATTTTGTTCTTAGGCTTTTCTGTGTATCAGAATCACATGGATAACATGAAAAAGCTACCTCAATAAGCATAGTCTTTAGGTGCTTTTTAAAATTAGATGCTGAGGCTACTATGATTACAGTGATTCTTAAAAAGTAATGCTCTAAGTAAGTGTCACCTATTACAAGTAAGATTTTATGCTGAATTAAAATCTGAATCTATCATTAAATCCTGATTAAAATCCCTGGGTTAATCCAGTGTCCATTTGATCATCCTCACCATTTTGATGCGTGTTGGTGAGGATTTCATAAGCTGCTCTGGTGTCATGATGAAAATATATTTCCAGATATTTCTAGGTTTAAAGGAATATTTCCAGAATGTCAGATGGATGTTTTCCCATAAGTTTTCACGGTTTTTCTTGTGATTGTGTTAGCTTTTCATCATTGCGACAAAATTCCTGAGAAAACCAACTTAAAGAAAGATTTATTTGGCTCGTGGTCCCAAACGTTTTCGTCCAGAGTGTCAGCTGACTGCATTACACTGAGCTGGAGGTGACGCAGGGACATCATAGTGGAAGGGCGTGGTAGAGGAAAGTTACTATCTCCTAGCAGCAAGGAAGCAGAGAGAGAGAGAGAGAGAGAGAGAGAGACAGAGAGAGAGAGGAGAGGGGAGAGGAGAGAGAAGAGGGGAGAGGGGAGAGGGGAGAGGGGAGAGGAGACAGAGAGGAGACAGAACGGAAGACACGCCCTCTGCTGGGCGGCGCCCTCCTCATCTGCCTTTGTTCCATCTGGAAGCCCCGTTTATTACATAGTATCACCCACCTTCAGGGATGAATTCATCCCTCAGTTTGTTCTCCTCCCACTGTCTTAGGAAAGACTCTCAGAAGTGTGGTTTACTAATATCCTAGGCATTTCTCCATTCAGTGACAATGACAATCAAGATTAACCACTTACAAATCCAATGATTTGGATACAGGATGATCATAATTGCTTTCTTTTCATTACTTTTTACAGGGTAATATAACAAGAAGTATGAAAATGACAGTTTTATCAAATTTATTCAATACTTGACTGGCTGAAATGACACCTGCCCAAGGGATGCTCTGGGTAAGCTGTTAAGAGGTTAATAATCACAGTCATAAATTAAATATTTAGTGTAAATGAGGTAGTTTATTATTTGGAATATGATGGACATGATGGTTTCCTGCCCAGGAAAAGGAAAGCACATCTTATAATGTGTAATATAAAGTTCTGGGGTAAATCTAAAGCATATAGTCCTGTTTGTAGCTACTCACCTGTCTCCGAAGGGGATGAGAAATAACCCTCTCACATTGGGTGCTATTTCTGTTAAAGCTTAAAGTGGGATATTGTACATAGAATTTGGGTTTCCTTTGTTCATGACTAAAAATAGACTGAAAGTTCTGTCTTTAACTCTAGGAAAAGGACATACAAAATCTCACGGTGTGGGAAACTATTCTTTGCACATTATTACCTGCATTCCATCTGAATGCTTCCAAGGCTTAGAAAAACACACTCATATTCCTTTTTGTGCCTGGACAGACATGAGGGATAGTTCATTTTTCACATCGCCAGGCATTATTCATCTCCACTCGCATTGCCCAGCCATGCTGTTGCATTTCTCCTTTTCTTTTAAATATTTTTCACATTGGATTAGTTGAAAGTATCTTCCAAATCAAAGTCTCTGATTCTGACTCACTGGATTTCAATTTAAAATAATCAGAGTTTTCTCTCCAAACTTGCTTCCCTTAGCGAGGACATCTCTGCACAGGATGGACATGTTTGCTTCATTTTTTATTTTCCATTTACTTTCCCAAATAGGTTTTGCATGTTGAAAGGTTTATCACAACTGAATATGCAGCTCATTGTCACTGTAAATTAACTAACATCATTTGGTTTATAATTTGTGGAAATGTACGTACTCTACCTGTTGATTTAGTTACTAAGCCAAACATTTCAAGTTTTTGAAACATTATGAAAAAAATCTAGGCATATATATATCAGATAATAGTATAGCTCAGACAGTTGAAAATATGGAAGAAATTAACTTTCTACATCATAAATTTCCATATAATTTTAATATTCAACTTATAATGTTTTACTCTAAAAGCATAAAGACAAGCATCTTAAAACTGGACAAAAATTGAGCTAATTTTAATTTTTATTTATTTTTTGTGGTACCAGGAATTGAACTCATGACCTCGTGCTTATAAGACAGGCAGTAGCACCACTGAGCTACATCTCCAGTTAACTGTAAGTTTTAAAAAGGAAGACATGGTAGGTACATGGCAATAGCATGCCTTATTTCACACCTACTAGAATTTGTGTGTGCTTAGATCTTCTCCTGTGAGGTCTTCCTATTTTTTTTTTTTTTTGAGACAGGGTCTCAATTTGTAGTTCAAGCTGGCCTGGAACTCACTATGTAGCCCAGGCCAGACTTGAACTCATAGCAATCCTCCTGCCTTTGCCTTCTGAGTGCTGGGATTATAGGCATGAGCCATCATGCAGGGCATTGTTGTATGTGGTTCCTGGGGATCGAACCTGGGACCTTGCATTTGCCAGGCAGATGCCAGAACCACTGAGCTAAATCACCAGCATGCTCCTATCTTTTTAAAAATGTATTTTTAGGGCACAATGAGATGGAGTGAGGAGCAAGAAATATGAGGAGAAAAGGAAATAAAATTATTAAGACATACCAACTTCCTATAATTAAGATAATCATTATATACTTCTACATGTACTAATAAAAATTTAAAAATAAAGTATATTTTCAATTGCTCCATACAATATAAATAGTGCACCTTATTGATGGGGTACTATGTTTAATTTTATATATTGTATAAATATATATCATTCCTTTATGGTGAAAACATTCAAAATCTTTCTGAACTTTTGAGATGTATAAAACAAAACTGCTTCTGGTCATTGTTCTCTCCAATAGCTCGTGAGAATGTATTTTTCCTGTTAACCAAATAGTTATTGACTAACCTTTCCCATCTCCTCACCTCTGCACTTTTCATTGAAGAAAAACTGCATTGCCTTCTGGTGTAAGGAGTTCTACAGAATGCTACATCAGTGTATCTAAGCATTCATATAAAAAGGACAAAATTAGACATTTCAGATTAAGCATAATATTTATTTTATTTAATAACTGAAAATGTACAGTTTGAAATGTAGAATCCTTGTGCTGTTTTTAGTACTTGGTGGGATACATAGCTACTTAATTTTTCTTCTGACAACATTTATTTTTATTTTCTTAGAAGTTTGGTTTAATAAAACTAGTGCATTTGGGCGTAGGTAATCATAAAGGCAGCAGAAGGCACTCTGGAGTAAACAGACTCTGGGGAGGCTGAAGAAGGTTTTTTTAAAAAAAATCTTTATCTTTATTGGTACATTATGAATACACATCATAATCACATTCAACATTGAGAATTTGTATCAGAATATGACATGACTTGATTCTCATTTTTCCCTTTTCCCCACTGCCCTGCAATCCCCACCCTTTATATACACAATCTTTGTTTTCTTTTTCCTTTATTATTACCACATTCATTTTCCCCTAGTTATTTACCCTTACACTCTCTTTCCTTTTAAATATTTTCTACTTCACAGTATCAAGTAACGTGGGCAAGTATTCTGTAATCTGCAGATTGGTGGTGTTTTACATAATCAAACTCAATGGCTACACCCACAGTGTCATTGAAAGGATCTAGAAATATGTGCATATATATTGCAGAATATACATACATATATATGTATGTATATTCTGTATACATACATACATATATATATATATTCTGTATGTATATATATATATATATATATATATATATATATATATACACACACACACACATACAGAAGGAGGGAGAGAGGAAGGGAGAAAGGCAAATAATGAAATTGATGTTTTCCATGTCCTTAACACCAATACTTCTTTTTAGAAGCTAGTCAATACCAAGAAATAGATTCTTTTTAAAATTGAGAAATAGTTCACATACCATATAATTCACTCTTTCAAGTACATATTCACTGTGTTTTTGGTATAGTCACAAATTAGTTCAATATCACCTCTACACATTGTCAGAATACTTCATCTCCCCCTAAACCCACCATTAGAAATTTCTTTCCATTCTTTTTTAAAATTTTGTTCATTGACTTATTTGCACTTTGAGTGTCTCATATAAGATAACTAGAAGGGAAAGAGGTAAGTCAAGTGAAATTTCTATTTTAATTTATAGATTAAAGGAATCTCCAACCTGATTGTCACAAACCTATTTTACATTTCCACAACACAAAGAAGAAGGGTTCCTTTTTCCCCCCAGCCTCACTAGTATTTGTTATTGTTTGATCTCTTGATAATTGTCATTTTTTTGGAGTAAGATGGAACCTCTGTTGTTTTAATTTACATTTTTTAATTGACCAGAAATGTTGAATAGTTTTCCATATATTTATTGGCCATATATTATATACTTCTTCCTCTTCTTAGAAGTGTCTGTCCATTTCACTTGCCTATTTTTTGATCGGCTCTTTTATTCTGGGGATCTAATATTTCTTAGTTCTTTGTAAATTCTATGCATTAATCCTTTGTCTGAGGGGTAGCTGGCAATTTTGTTCCATTCTGTAGATTGTCTCTTCACTCTGCTCATTGTTTCCTTTGCTGTGCAGAAGCCTTTCAATTTTATATCATCCTATTTGTTGATTCTCGATGTTATTTGTTATGTGATTAAGATTCTGTATGGAAAGTCCTTGCCTTCTACTACTAGTTCAAGAGTTGACCTACCTTATTTTCTAGTGGGTTGTTTTTCTGTTTTAATATTTATATTTCTGAACCATTTTGATTTTAATTTAATGAGAATATGGGTCTAGCTTCAATCTTCTGTGGGCTGATAACCAGCTTTCTTGGCACCATTCCCTAAAGAAGCTACTCTTCTCCAGCATATAATGTTGTCAGAAATGAGGTGATTAAATGTGTCTGGGGTTGTTTCTGCACTTCTGTACCAATATGATGCTGTGTTTATTACTGTAGCTTTGACTGAATAGTATTGCATTGTGTCAGTACACTGGACTTTACATATTTACTATATGCATCAAGTTATGACTATTTTCACTTTTTAACTACTGTGAATAAGACTTCTTGAAATGTTATATACAACTTTTGTGTAAAAATATATTTTTATTTCTCCTGGATATATACCTAACAGAAAAGTATTGGCTCCTATAGTAACTATATTTATGTTATAATTGCTAAATTATTTTCTACAGTGGTTGCATAGTTTTCTATTTCTGCTACAAATATTTGAGGGTTCTAGTTTCTCTGCACCCCCATCAAGAGTTGTTATTATCTATGTCTTTTTATTATCACCATTTTGGTGAGTGTGGAGTGGCTTTTCAATGTCACTTTGGCTTATATCTCCAAGAAATAGATTTCTGTAAACATTTATGATTCAGACATTCATTTTAAAGATACACTTTCTCCTGTTACGTTGATCTAAATATATCCTTCTATCCTCTGGGTAGTGTGTTTGGCTATAACACAATGAATTTCTTCAATGTTTTTCTCTTTCACTCACATTTTCCCTTCTCATATCTTCTCTTTCTTTCTTCCTTTATACTAGTTGCTCCAAAGTTAGTTTCCACAAGAGTTGGTGAGGAGCTTGATTCATCCTAGAATCTAAGTAGGTAATGGATGTGTTGCTAGAAGTCAAAATGTAGGGCAGGCAGATTGACATATCAAGAACATTAGGATTCCATGGTCTTGTAATGATTGGGTATATATTGTATCTTTATATTTTCTTTTCTCTTTCTTTTGCCTGTAATGGGGATTGAACTCAGGACCTAGCAAGCATAGCACCACTGAGCTAAATCTCTGGCACTGTACCTATAAATTGTTACCTACTAACAGCATCTACAATGAGAGCTTATAATAGCTACTGGGATGGATATTCAAAAATTGATGCTTATGATACAAGGACATTAAATGACCATGTGCTGAGTCTGTCTAGTCTGAAATATATGTTTTGATAGTTTTCCTTTGGGTAAAATGTCTGCAAGTGCAGGCAAACCCTGTACTTATTATGGCCAACATCTTGGTTGTTACCTAAAGATATTGAAAGCTATTGGCTCCTGATATTAAAAAAAATTGTTAAAGTGACAGCTTTTGTCTATTTAAAATTTGACTTATTTACATAATAGATAGCTAGTGACATAGTAGTTGACAGAAGTTTAAGAATATATGCAAGGTTAGCACTTGGAAAAAGAGGAAATTGAGAATAGAAATGAGAAAAAGGTTAGGGAAGTTTAGTTTGACATCCAAAATAAAGTTCTAATGATAGAACAAGAAAAGTTCTGAGGACTTCTGGTCTTGAGGCCTTGCCTGAGTGCAGTAAATAACCTCAAGGCTACTGGATAACTAGACTATATAAGTATGTTTGCTCAAAACAGTAGTGTACCTCTGCTTTGTGTATTGGACAGTATGACACAGGTCATGCTGCCTTCCTAGGTATATATTAAAATCTTGGTAATAACAAATATTTATTTTTTTCATACCATGTTCCATGTAGATTATATAGCCTTCTTCCATTTTATACTTTTGCCCTCTGGGACACACAGCCTCTAAAGTTCCTGAACATGAAGAAATGGTAATTGTGGAAAAAGTGTCACTTCAAGGGCTTAGAGTAGAAATTATGTTACTTTCACTGATATTGTATTATAGAAATGTTTCATATTTACCCTTCACTGTAGAAAGGCCAAGAAATGTGATGTTCCTAAAAGAAGAAATGGTATGGTGAAGGGATAGCTTCATCTCTGTCACTCTAGTACTTATAAAAAGTCAGAGGTGTTATCTCCTCCTATTCTTACAGTCTTCAGGTGAAAGTAGTGCAGAAACAGAAGAGCAAACAGAAGAGAGGAGTCTACATAACATTCCAAAGGACTTGGGTGACATTCAGATTGTCAGAGTCTACAGTGCCCTCGAACTGAAAAACAGAAGGATGAATGTATACGTTTTGGTAGAAGATGCCATTTTTGTTTGTTTGTTTGTTTGTTTTTTGGGACAGGGTCTCGCTTTGCAGTTCAGACTGGCCCCAGGCTCAGCCTCAAAGTCATATCACAGCAATCCTCCTGCCTCTGCCTCCCAAGTGCTGGGATTACAGGCGTGAGCCACCATGCCTGGCACTGTGGTATGTGGTGCTGATTGCTGCTGGGGTGAGTCTCCACACCCAGTATTGTATGTGGTGACTGGGGACTGAACCCTGGACCTTGCACTTCCAAGATAGGTGCTGGAACCACTGAGCTAAATTCCTAATCCCTAAGATTCCATTTTTTCTTATAACAAAATATATTTCTTTTATTACATTGTTATATGATTTAAAACATAAAAACAACTTATCAAAATCAGTTTTATGCTATATTGTATAAGCCAATATATGTATCTCTAGTATAACAATAACTACATTACATTGAAATAATCTGCTTACATTTTCATCATCCCTAGTACCCTAATCCCACAGTCATGGACTTAGTATCTGAGCATCCAGCACGATGCCCTGCAACCAATAGTGTGCCCACAATGTTAAAATAGATGACACTGAACAATACTCAATCACAGTCAGGAGGAGAAGTGGCTGAGCTGTTTCGTGGCAGTCATTTAAAGGTATCTGACTGTTTCATTGTTCCGTAGACCATGGTTGGCCAAGCCCTGGGCCACAGTCTATTCTGTTAGGACCTGGGCCACATGGCAGGAGGTGAGAGGCACATCGCCAGTTTCATCACTCACACTGTGGCCTGACCTATCCCCTGTCAGATCAGCAGCAGCAGATTTTCATGACTGTGAACCCTACTGTGAATGGTGCATGTGAGGGAGAGGGTTGTGTGCTCCTTATGAGAATCTCAGGTCTGATGATGTGAAGTGGTGCTGGGGTAGTGATGCTAGTGACAAGGAGTAGCTGGAAAGGCATATTGACATTAGCAGAGTGATTTGATTATGCACTAAACAAAATAGGTCACTTGCAGACTCATGTCAAAAGCTATCTGCGAGTGGCAAGTGACAGGCTGAATCTGTTGGCAAGTTTATTAGCAGCAAGGGAGTTGATGCCCTTCAATTTTATAGTTGCATCTTTTAGTAGGCTCCAAGTTAGCATCCAAGCATCCAACAATATTAGAGTCCACATGAGCCTCGTTTATTATTTAATGTATCACTTTCTTTTGTTCCTCTCTCCTGTGCTGTGTACTTGTCTCAGACACAAAAGCTAACCCTCTCTGAAATGAATTTAAAAAAGAGAAATGTCACTGGAAGGCTTATTTGAAAAGAGGGAAAGACTCGATGATGACAAAGGAGAAGACTCTAAAGACTGCCGATGAAAGGAAAGCTGTGTTTAAAAGAAAATACTGAGTCCTATTGAAATTACAAGTTCACTACAACAGCTGATACACATTCTTCCAGCCTACTTTGTATAATATACTATGACCAAATATCTAACGAAACCATGAAATCCTCAAAACTGCTTTATGTACAGATACCACTCACTCTGTGTTAAAAATAAACCTTTCAAATTCTTTCAAAAGGAAAAAATAATATGAACAAGAAGAACAGAAGCAGCTGTTGAAGGCGACCACTTCATCAATGTGTCTGCAGCGAGAGCATCATTCTTATGGTCTCCACATCACTAAAGCTAAGAAGCTCTTCACTATTGGTGAAGAGTTGATTTTGTCCGCTGCTAAGTATACTTGTCATGAATTTTTTGGAGAGAATGTGGTTTAAAAAAGGTGACATGTATTCCTCTTTCAGCTAGCACCCTAAGTAGGCAAACTGATGAAACAGCAGATGATATTGAGGCCCAGTTGTTAGCAAGGATTAATGAGTTCCCATAATACATAATCCAAGTTGACAGCAAGACAATAATGCTTGTTTGTGTTTGATTTATTATTTAGGAGGATATGCACGAGCATATGTTATGTGGACTTTTGTTGTCAACCAAAGCTATGGCTATAGAATGATTCAGGTGTTTGAATGATTAGGGAGCTGGTCATTTTGTGTCAGTACATGGTGAGACGAGTGGCTTGCATGACTGAATGGTCTTCTGTTTTCACTATGCAGTTCAAGTGGACACTTCAGGATGTGAGTCTTCACGCTGTGTTATTTATGGAGAAATGGTGGCTAGCTGAAGAATGTCACCTGAACTTAACATTATGCAAAATGAGATTAAAATTATCAGTCAAATTAACTACATGCCCTTAGCTCATGTCCACTTGCTCAGCTACGGGAGGAGACTTAACAAAGTATGCACATCTCCTAATCATGAAGGTGAAATGGCTTTCTAAAGGCCTATCACTGGCCAGAACTTTTGAGCTATGACAACTATTTTAGAAATTTGTTTTAGATGAACAGACATAATTGGCAGCACATTTCAATAACACGAAATGGGCGCAAAACTTGCTTACTTATGTGACATGTTCAACCTGCTTCATGAACTCAATCTGTCATTTCAGTGGAGAGCCACAATTCTATTCAAGTTGGCAGATGAAGTGGCTGCATTCAAAGCCAAACTGGAATTATGGAGGCGACAAGTGAATATTGGAATTTTTTTACATATTTCAAACATTAACAGAAAGTTTGAGAGACTGAGCCAGGGCCTTCTTCCTCCCAGCTGGTGCACTATCATACGTCTGAGCTTTCAAAAAATGTTTAAATATTACTTCTCAACCACAAAAGACCACTGAACCAGGAAAAAAGGTATCTGAAGCCCATTTGTGAATGAGCCAGGTGAATTGATTTTATCCATGCTAGAATAAGATCAACTGCTTAAGATCACAAATGACCTGGGCTTTAAAAATGTGTTTGAGACACTTCAAATCTCCATATGTTCTGGATTAAAGTCACAGTAGAAAACCTTGAGATCATCACAAAACCACTGAAAAGTGTACCTCCGTTTTCAATATCCTGTCTTTGTGAATTAGGGTTTTCTGCAAATGGCAGCAACCAAAATGAGGTTGCAGAGTAGACTGAACATGACCAACACCCTTCAGGCACCACTGTTCCCTATCAGTCTCAGATAGGACCATCTAGCTCCAGGGAATCAACCTCAGGTTCCCACTAATTTTGCATGCGTTGTATGATATTTCATTTTCTATTACTCTGTAATAATGATAGAAATAAAATGTGTAATAAATGCAATATGCTTGAATCATCCTGAAATCACCCCTTTAACACTATCCTTGGTCTAGAAAAATTGTTTTCCATGAAATCAGTCTCTGGTGTCAAAAATGTTGAGAACTGCTACCTTAGACATTCTCCATAATGTGCACATAGGACATGCTATGATTAAAGACTATAGAATTATAAAACAGACATGCTATGATTATAAAACTAATGAACCCAGAGAAGGGCTAAAATAAAACTTTTGCTTTTTTAATATTGTGTTTCAGGGTCTGAGTTTCTACTCCAACCTTTATGATAGTAGAACAAGTGAGACAAGCTCTTATATTATTAGTCAACATAAACTTTTCTTTCTCTTTCTCTTTTGTGGAGACAGAGTAAGATAAACATACTTCAAGACTTTTCTTAGGACTTTTACTGACTTATAGATACAATTGCTACTGATAAGAATAGAGATGTGTGTGCTTCGTGGACAACAACTGCAAAAAGTGGGCAAAAATTCTGTTGTGTTCACACTGAATATAAAGTTTTGTTCTAGCTCTACTGCTAATTCTCTCTGAAACCTTGGTCAATTTTATACACATGAAACTGGACAATGAAATGGCTGAATGATGGCTTTTCCCAATGAACAGACATTTGGCACCTAACAAGGGACAATTCTTCACAGGTGAGAGTGTCTTGCATTTTGTAGATGTTTGACATTCTGGGGACTATTCTCAGTCATTATGGCAGGAAGAAAAATGACCTTCACATTTCTAAATGCACGCTTTCTAAGTTGAGAGCCATTGTACATAATTACCAATCATTGAATGATTCTATGGTCATTTTAACTCTGTGTATTGGAAATGCTATTTTAATTTTGAAAAGATTATGATGACAAAACAATACTAGTAATCAGTATCCACTGAGTTCTTAAATGGGTGCTGTGCTAAGTGATTTGTACAGATTATTTTATAGATTATCTTATCTAATAACAAGCCTGCAAAATATATCTTATTCTTATTTACATTTTACAGCTGAAGATAGCAATTCCTAGAAAGGTTAACTGCTGAAGATAACACAACTATTAAATACTTGGGTGAGGATAACAAGTGATATGTGTAGAAAAAGAATGAAAAGAGAACTACTATTTATTGGGTACTAATTCCAAATATTGAATTAGGCAAGTTTACATCTTCTTTCTCATTGGATCTCTTACAACAATCCTGATATATGCATATCTTATTATTGCTTTCCAATGAGAAAGGTTAGTATCAAAGTGGCTACAAATGGTAGGGCTGTTCTTTCTTGTTTGCTATTCCCTTGTCAGTGTTTCTATGCACACAACTGCCTTGTTGTGGTATCCATTCTTCTTGTGGGGTTATTTTAGAAAGCACTAGGAGATAGGTTTATTTAGCTGCTGAAGAGTAAAATTACAGTTTATCTCCCTCACCCCCTCACCCCTTTGTTGGGGAGCAAATGATGAAAGGATTAGAATGATTATCTAGTGAGACCTTGGTTTGTGGGGTTCATGAATTCACTCAGCAAGCACTGTACCAGCTAGGCCTTCCTTTGCTAAGTCCCCAGCATTTCTCCACCACTCTCTATTTCTGACCAAACAGATGCTCTCCACCGCACTTCTTGAATATTTAGGGAATTAAAAGGAAATGAACAATTTAATCAGTGGAAACATGTTTCCATTGATTAATTTTAATGTTTCCAATTGACTGTTGTAGGCAGAGTGATTTCCTTGATGTTGCAAAGGATAAAAGACTTCTTGATGCTTTACTTGTATGATGTGCTTTTGACATGATATTAAATACTTATGCCTCATACCCTTATGGATTACTGGGGGAGTTGCTCAGATCACTGATCAGAGGGTGGGTGACTCACAACTAAATCATCACAAAATACTGACTGGTCCTGCTGCATGCCTTCTCCTGGGTAGAAGGATGGATTGGAGAAGATTGTTGTGCATCTTCCTTGTTAGAACACATTTTTTTTCCAGGTTCAGAGAGTCCAGATGAAATTTCCTCCTACTTGGATTCTATGCACTGTGGACGAAGGATCTGCATTTGCAAAGGTCCTTCCAGGCATAGAGTATGGAGCTGCCCTCCAGTAAGTTATGTAAGAACCTTTGCCACCACGTGCTAGGGAAGGTGATATGCAACTTTACATTGTCAAACTGATGTGGTCAATGACCCCACTCCATTCAGGAAGGTGAGGGCTTTAGTAAAACTAATATAATAAAGAGAAGGAAGCTAGGGATGGAAAAAGCCTTGATGAGCACTATTCATGTGAAGATATGACATGCCAGAGAGGGCAGGCCAGTTACACAATTTTACACAATTTTAAGGCAGCAGCAATAGCAACAGCAGAATAAGTACTAGGGATTACATATTTGTAACACTAATATTTTTCAAACTTCATTGTTCATAGTATCAAAGAAAAAATATTCTGACACTTGTTAAAATGGTAAGGACTTTTATTCACTACTACCAGCAACAGAAGTATTGTAACAGGTAAGAGACATTGGGCTCAACTCCAAATGCAACCTCGACAAATGAGTTTCATAGGCAAAGAACAGAGTAGGGGAATCTGTGGATTTACCTGACCATCAATGGTGATATGGCAACTTGAAGGGATTAAGACACACCTAGCAGATTAGTAAAATTGTAGGTACGTCTGTAGATCATTCAAATGGAGGTCAGAAAACTAAAGAAAGAAGACTCACCCAAGAAAGAAAATGAAGTGTCTTCATTTTTTAAGAGTTCTGATCTTTGTTGACTTTTGGATATAAGTTTCCAGACTCTTCAACATCCCAGGGCAGATTTGCATCAGCAGCCCTCCAGTGAGCTTCTGGACCTTCAATCTCGGACTGCCGCTGTGTCCTTGATCTTACTTGCTCAGTGACTTTGGGCTGAGAAGTTACTAGATTCTTTGGTTCATTAGCGTGTGGATGCAGCTCCTGATCCTGTAAACCCGCTTAAGGAACCCCTTGCTTAATTATACCTGTGTTGTCTCCTGATTCTGTCCCTCTGGAGAACCCTTGCTAATGCAGTGCAAAACCACCAAGAAAAGACACGGGGATAAAGGAGCTTCTGCTGATTGGCCTCGCAGGTTTCTTCTTGGTAAAGACAGACCAGCAACTTATGTATGAAATGTAGGGGATGAGGAACGAAAGCAGGTATCAGTGGTAGAGATTCTCCCTGAAGTAACTTAGCAGAATTCTTGCTGTAACTGGGAGACAGGATAAAGACAGTACAGGACTGTGTCAGAGATGCCTCACTAAAATTTGCTCAAGGACAGTTTTTGTCCAAAGAAAGTGGCGAGGGATGGTGTCAGGTTAGCTTGAGTTAGACAGTCTGGCACTGGCCCTGACTATTTGCGTCTTTCACAGCCCAGACTTTGCATCACACAGGGAAAACGCAAGGCTTTAGAGCCCTTGGCCACTCTGACTAGCCATCCAGTGATAAAAACACAGATTCATTCACCTGAGTTTCTGATAACAAACAGCAGGCTAGCTCATTACTTTCTCCTATCCCTTTCATTTCCTCTCTTGCTTCTTTCTTTCCTTCCATTATACTCATCAGAATGCTAGTAACACAGAAGGTCAGTAAGTTACATCTTGATTTAGCTCGAAGGTGTTTACTGATAGACAGTGCTCAATATTAAAATGAGCACTGCTGTCAGATAAAGAATGCTTTTAATGTGGTTTCTAGGTAATCTGTGTTCTTTGTGCCCTGCCCAAGTCATTCTATGGAAGGATATTTAAGTAGCTGATGGCTCAAATCAACAGGGCTCTGGATGCTGAGTTGTCAAGGCCGTTTTTCATTGGCATTCTTGACATCATTGGTTTTGAAACTCTTTTTTTTTTTTTTTAGGTTTTTTTGAGACAGGGTCTTGCTTTGTGGTTCAGGCTGGCCCTGAGCTCAGCCTCAAACTCACATCACAATCCTCCTGCCTCTGCCTCCCGAGTGCTGGGATTACAGGCGTGAGCCACCACGCCCGACACTGTGGTATGTGGTACTGGTTGCTGCTGGGTGTGGGTCTCCACATCCAGTATTGTTATGTGGTTACCGGGGAATCGAACCCAGGCCCTTGCGCTTGCAAGACAGGTGCCGGAACCACTGAGCTAACTCCCCGGCCCTGGTTTTGAAACTCTTGATGAAAGGTCTTGTGGTAAGAATAGAATCAATTGATATTCACAAGGAGTTTGCCAAATAAAAGCTGAGCACAAAAAAATAAGTTCAAATTATGACAACAATCATTCTCAACAAAATTTAAGTGTCTATCTTGGTTAAAAAATAATATTAATAATAATTTTTCTTATATTAAGAATTTATTTGTACTCTATTCTGACTTCAATAAAGGTAGAGGTATTCTTATGAATGATAGTACTACTAATGTTATTGTATAGCAATAATCTTTAGTTTTTAGATATTCCTAAGAAAGATAAAAGTTTAGAGAACCTTGCTTTGACTTGTTCGTTCTAGTTGGCATCATATGAGAGTGGTTATGTCTTTAGTCTTTAATTCCTGTAAGTGGATGCCTGTTTTAGTTTTCTATCTCTTCTTCCCATCTATTTGTATTTTTGAAGTACCATATCCTTGGCAACGTGGCATTAATTTTCCCAATGAAAATTACAGAAGCTTTTTGTGTGTGTGTGGTACTGGGGATCAAACTCAGGCCCTTGTGCTTCCAAGGTAGGTGTGATTACACCTGAGGTAAATCCCAGCCCCTCCAGTAGTTTCATCAGCACATTTTATTGAATTTATTGGCACATTTTAGGTATACATTATTATCATAGTCCTCATTGAGGATTTGTGCCTGTACATGATGTATCTTCATTCTTATTTTTCCCCATTCTCTTGCCCTCTCTTCATCCCCTCCCCCAATATATATAAGCTTTGTTTCCGTTTTTTCCTTCTTCAATTTTTTCTTTCCCTTCTGATCCCACAGTTCGCCTCCCCTTCAAACATTTCTTTCTCTTTCACAATATCTATTATGCCTTTTGGTCCTCATTTACACCTTCTGTTCCTCATACTAAAGAAACAAAACAATATTTACACATGTGTGTCCTATTTATTTCACTTATGAGTATGGCCTCAAGGTGGATCCATTTAGTTATAAATGTCTCAAGTTTATCTTTCTTTATATTGAGTAATACTCAGTTTTGTTAAAAAAAAAAAAAAGAAAAAACCAACAACCCATCTTTATTCATGCACCAGTTGATGGGCTTTGGTGCTGATTCCGGGATTTAGCTATTACAAACTGAACTGTTATAAACATGGGTGTTTACATCGCTGTGGTATGATGCCTTAAATTCTTCTGGGGACATAACACAGCACAGAGATAGCAGGGTCAAATGGGACCTCTAATCCTAGTTTTCCATGTGTATTCTTGAGCAAGAAAAATACAGGAAAGATGGAATTGACCGGATTGGAATTAGGTTAGGTTAGGGTTAGTTTGACTCTGGTCTGGATTTGCAGACCTGCATAGAATAGACATCATTGAGAAGTTAATGTATGCTTTCTTTCTCTTCATCTTCACTGAAAATGTCTCTGCTTGCCATGTTGATCCATGTCAGGACTCAGCTTTGTCAGGAATGGAAAATGAGTCAGGTAAACCTCATATATTTTCTCTTCAAGGTCTTTCCGCAGCATCCATGGCTTCATAGCTAAACTCTCAAGTCAGTTGTTTTCCATCATCTCTAATGTATGCTGTTGCTGCACGTGTACAACTTGTGTGGCCTCCACTATTTATGCCCCAGAAGATCTGATGAATTTAAAAATGACCATGCTCTTGATTGGAAAAAACATCACAGAACTGAAGACAGTAGCTTTCTAGGGCCTGGCTGATTAACATAAGGTGGATAAGTAGATCCAGGGAGGCTTAAGGAAATCTGACAAATTAGCATGCAAACAAACAACTGCCATAAATCCTCGAGGCCAGTACCTTGCAGGATGTAGTTTGTTCATTTAATTGGACAAGTACCAGTTAGTTAAAGTAATTTATGACAATGCTTCATGGCTTATTAGTAAATTAGCTGCAGTGTATGGTTTTTTAATTCAATGATGTCCCTGGACTCTGAATTTTTTCCTTGTGCTCTGGGAAAGATTAACTGCTAATATGCTAATGCTGAAGAAGTACTGTGGGGTCTTTTCTGTGGTTTTGTCCCTGGGAGCAAGCATGTTAGCAGCTACATGGCCCCTTGTGTTTTGCTATAATTGTCAATTGCACTGAATTTTTAAAGATGGTCTGGGCAGGTCAAAGCCTTTAACTTTCTGAAAGTTCTCTAGCTGCGCTGTCACATTTGATTGTCAAAAATTCTCTTAGAAAGGAGAGAGGGTGACTGACCTCTCACTAGCTTGGATTTTATTAATTAGAGTTGTGCTATTTTTGTTTATTAGGCTTTAGATAAAATGAAATCTTTCTTGAAAATAGCTATTATTCCTAAAAGGAGTGCTCTTTGCATTGAATTTGTATATTTTATAACCTATGGACTTTCTGGGAGGAAGTCAGGCTGATTAAAAAGAAGATAATAAATCAATCATGAGCTGATTAAAATGATAACAACAATAGACTAACCATGATCTGACAATGGTTGTGACATAATAGAAGTTATTTCTTTATTATAAGTGAAGCAAAATACTACTCCAAAGTCCTCAGAGGGATAGATTTGACTTCTATTATCACTTGTAATATCAGCTTAGTATTTGAAGAAAATTTCTAGTAAATATTAATGATCAAAACTCCTTAAGGTAGAATGATGGACGGGATGGTTTTAACATTTAAAAGACCTAAAATACATTGAAATTTACAAAATGTCTTACAGTATGTAGTTGTGTATGTATGAACAAAGGATTGTTTTATGTAGCTTCACAAGTTTATTAAAATGTTGACCTCAAACAAATAAAAATCTATTTTAACATCACCTTTAGTTGTTAATTTGCCTTTCAAGCTTACAGTGACCTCCTTCCAAATATATGCCATGTCTATTACAGAATTAGCTCACACTTACTCTATTACTGGCAATATTTGAGTATATTTGGAACTTAATAAGCTTCAATGATAGAATTTTTATGTGGTTACATATTTATGATTAAGCATATGTCACTAGTTAAGAGATAATACACGTTGTTTCTTAACTAATTATATATAACACCTAAAATTATACACTTAAAATGTGTTACTCCTTCAACATAGTAAACTAGAAAGGCACTGTTCTTCTCCTAATAGTTCAACCATTTTGGAAAATCCCTCAGGAAGGTTTAAAATACTGTTTTAGAATTTCACCATCCCTCAGAGAAAATTTGTTCCAATATATCTTACTGTATTTTGAATCCTAACTCTACTTACGATAACGAGATATGTTATTTGCCTTATGTACCTGATTTAACTTGAACAAGTGATTATTTCTAAACATTAGTATGCCTTTAGAGAGCCTGAATTTTCCTTGTGTTAGTAGCCAAGGCTACCATATATTCCAATAAAACTATAAACATTTTCAATGTTGATAACATTTTGGCATTAAATACACATTGTGGGAGTCTGGGGAAGAGGACACGGCCATAGTCCTCATGGCACACTCCAGGCCCCGTGAGTCCCAGAAAAAAGGATTAACAGCCAATGACCAACAAAGTCAGAACCTTGAGAAAAACGCTGAGCCTGGGCTTGACTCTTGCTACTCTGAGCAGCAGCAGCCAAATGCCAAATACGGCAGCATCAGAAAGGGAAGCAAAAGAGCCCATAACTCAAACTTGCCGCACCTTTATATGGTACCAAAGCTTCACACCCATAATCCTAGCATGCATAAAACAGGGCGGTCCC
>PVIR01017069.1:0-35730 GCA_004026965.1 Petromus typicus
ATTATTTTTAGTTTTTATTACTCCCAGATGTAAATTCGTCTTCCTGAGTTAGCTCAGAAGAGAACCTTTCAAGTCATGTTGTATCTTCTTTCTGGAAAGGGAAGACACCTGAGTTCAGAAAGTAAAGCTTCTGAAAAAGGTTCATTTTGGGAATTAACTTTTGTGTGAATCCAAGTGCTTTTCTTTGTCATTAAATATTTCTAAGCCTAGATTGTAAATACATCTACATCAGATCCCAAGCTACCAATGCAAACTTTACTCATGAATTAAACCTTTATTTTGGAACAGTTCCTCTTTGAGGACATTGGTATCCTTGTTATCTGTTCTATATTACCATTACCAAGCACTATCACAGGCATTTAAATTTGTCTCACCAAAAAAATTATTAAATGCTTATCTCTGCAAGAACTAAGTCTCTTTACTGCATTCATTAAACAACAGACGAGAACCCCTATATATGTAAGTTCTCTACATCTGGTGAATCTGCTTTGAATGTATATAATTTAGAAAAGAATACAGAGAACAATGATAATGTACTCTGTTTGATAAAACTAGAAGGATTTTGAATATATTCCCCCTTAAAGAAATGACAAATGGGATGTTGCTCAATAGCATCACACCTGCCTGGCAAGTGCAAGGTCCTGAGTTCATTCCGGGTACCTCATTAAAAAAAAGAAATGATTGGGCTGGGAATTTAGCTCAGTATTTCTGTCACCTGTCTTTCACACACAGGGGCTCAAATTCAGTCCCCAGTAACCACATACAACAATGTTGGGCGTGGAGACTTTCACTCACCAGCAATCAGCATCACATACCACAATGCCAGGCGTGGTCGCTCACATCTGTAATACCAGCACTCCGGAGGCAGAGGCAGGAGGATTGCTGTGAGTTCAAGGCTGAGCTCAGGGCCAGTGTGAATTACAAAGCAAGACTCTGTCTCAAAAAAATAATAATAATAATAAAAGAAATGATAAATGTTTAGGGAAGTAGATATATTTACTTAAATATTGCACAACATATAAGTCTATCCTAATGTCTCATGGTAACTTATACATATATACAATTTTTATATTCATATATATCAGGTAAAACTGTGAGTCTAAATTGTAAAACACCACGTAGTTGTCAAAAAGTTTAAAGTGTAAAAAGAGAAAGGATGAAGTGATAGATAAATCTGTATATTGGAAAGCTGACAAATCATCCTGAGTGATAAGATCAGAAACAGGCAGCTTCTGCCTCTCCCGGGCTCCTCTGTCTGATTACTCGCACCTATCAAATATGAATTTATTCTCCCTCTTTGTCATGTCCTCCTTTTCAGGTGGGGACATGAAAGCAGGTATGAAATGGAAAATAAACGGGTCATACTTAGCCTGGGAGAAGCCTTCGCAGAGACCGTGACAGCTGTTGGATTAGGAAAAAGCAGGCTTAGTCTCTGTGCTCCAGAAGACTAAAACGGGGGTGCACAAGAAGCAGCCCCTTCTTGCCTTTAAAAAAGAAACAGCATTTTAATAGGTAGAGTCCATAAATGGAGTAGACCTCTGGGAATGTGCATCCTGGCTCTGTTATAGAGGGAGCCGTGACATTAGATGGGAATTTGCATCAGTGGTCTCCATATCATCATCATAGCAAGAAGAGGAATAATTTCCACTGGAATTTTGAGTAGGATTTGATGAAATAACTTTGCACATGTGTGAGAAAGACTGAGGCGTCCATAAAGGATGCTGAGGATCCGAGAACTAGCAACAGCAGGAAGGCCTGCCTGTCGGGTCTGAGGAGCAAGACAGGGAGACGCTACTTTCCAGGAGTTGAGCTACACGACGTCTCCAGCAGCTGGAGCACCCACCCAGCACGCACTAACTAGCGGCAGTAGAAGGAACGGCCACTCCTGGTGGTGATGCCAAGGCCGGCTGTCAGAGCTTTCTTCCAGCCTTCCGTCTCCTGCTTTCATCTCTGCTGGGTAAACCCAGTGGATGACCTTCCCAAGGTACTGAATGAGTGGAGGACCGTGTCCCTATGTCCCTTCCATCTTGAAGATCTGTACAGTTTGAGGCTATGATGTTTCTGATTCTCACATCAGATGGTTCCAATTCTTGCTGCCACCACCTCAACTGGAAAAGAGCAAGACCTGAAGATCATACTTGATACCATATGAGTCATCCTGTGAAGTAAAGAAGAGCTTAGCTCATCTGGTAATATCCATGAGAAGCAGGGAAATGACTTTGAAAGCTGAAAGGTAGGATGAAATCCATCAGTTGGTCAACACGTGTTTATTGAGCATCTAGAGTAGAGTAGGTGTTACTTAAATTCTGTAGATTCATTGGCAAATGAGGCAGATATGCATCTAGTCTCACATACTAGAAATAGAGGATTCACTTAAGTGAATCATTCAAGATGCTATCATGTAAGTAACTGGTTGAGATCAGAAACTGTACTAATTCCCATTTGCATGACCTTCTTTAAGTTACTTGACCTCTGTGTCTCAGTTCCACATCTGTAAGTGCAGTGGATGATTGTACCCTCCCAGGAAGGATGTTTTGAAGCTACAGCTACTTAAGATGTAGAGTAGTTAGAATAGTGCCTGGCACACAAAAGTGATAGACATACATACACATTTACTGTTATCATCAAGTGCTATTCAGTACTACTGGGCAATAGACGAGGTGATAAAGCAGCAAAATGCAGAACAGAAGAAATGCAGGGTATGAGCATGATAGTAGCTGAGAGGTGACAGGTTTTCTAACATCAGAGAAAAGGCACAGGCTCGGGGAGAAGAGAGACGCAGACATCTGAGCCCTCACAAGTGCTATCAGTCTTCAGAGACAAATCAAAGGACAGCACAAAAAGTCCACTCTTAGGGCCTGCTGCAATAGGAATGCTCAGCTTTTTAAACTAAGTATCTGACTTAGCAAAACACTAAGGAAAAACTATCTAAAAGCTCAGACTCAGGGATCACACCTCTGAAGTTCACATCCTAGCTCTGCCATTTACACTTTTCTGGCCAGGGACAAACTTTTTAGCTTAGTTTATGATCAGTTTCTTCTTTTGGAAAATGGAAATACCTGCCTCACAGAAATGACATGGCCTCTGAGAGACACACTGAAATGAGATAGGTTGTGGTGATTGCTTAGCAAAGTGTCTGGATCATTCCAAGCATGTGTTGCTGCTGCTGCTGCTGCTACTTATCACTGTTGTCAGATAGTAAGGGAAAGTGCAGTGTGTGGCCCCCAGGGGTTAGCACCACAGTATATCAATGCTTTTAGCTTTATTGCCCTGTATGATAAATATCGGGTTCATAATGCTTTGACTCTGTCTCCTCCAAATCATTTGATGCAGTGTTGCTGAGTCAGAGAAGCTGCTGATGTTCAACATGAGCGGGCAACAAAGAGATCTCTTAATGCTTCATGAGAAATAAAAATATTTTGATGATAAAATTCAGAATTTCAGTTGTTTATTTTCAAATGATTTTGATGTTTTGAGCTTATAAGTCACACTAGTGAAACAGGTTGCACTAAAGAAAATAAATTAGGAAACTGATACTTAAAAACACAATTTTTTTCCTAGCCAATTCCTTTTTGGCATAGACAGTTCTTGAATGTGTTCTGGTTTTAAAAGTCAGCACATTTTGATGTCAATCTCTAATTTCTGCTCTGGTTGTTTCCAGTAAAATCAAACTTCATTGTTGAAAAGAGAGTAAGAAAATGGAGACATTCCTTGTCTCTGCTCAACAAGAATTTTTTTTTTCTAATTGTTTACAAAGCACAAATTAATGCATGAGTGTCAACTTTCTTTTTGTTCTTAAATAACAACTTCTGTTTTCCATCAAGAACAATAAACTGCTATAATCTAGGAAACTGTGATAAAATATAGTAGATAGATCTGTTATTACACCATGATGTTCATTCATTTCAAATATGGAAAGTAACTCTATCTTAGTAACTTCTTTTGTCACTGACACTGTACTCAATGCCTATGACTTGAAGGAGAAGTTTGTTTTGGCTCACAGGTAGTAGAGGTTTCAGTTCACTGTTAGTGGGCTGGAGGCAGAAGCGGCAGGAAGGGCCTGGTGGAAGGAGCTGCTCACAGCATGGCGGATAGGAAGCAGAGTCCATGGAGGTCCCTGAGGGAGATGTGAACCTTCTGAGTGACTCGCCTCTGCCCTCTGCTGGCCAGCCCCTACCTCATAACAACAAGTCAAATATAATGGCCCAGTAATCCAGTCACCTTCTAAGGTCTCATCTATGAAAGTGTGAGGCTTGGGCAGATAGCTACATATAACCATGACAGAGTCACTTATTCATCATGGGGAAAGAATTTGAACTGGCAGTGTTGTTACTTCAAACATAGCACTGTTCTTATTATGAATAAAAACCTACTTGGGATAAAGTGCTTTAAAATCCCTATTGGAATCAGGCATAGATTACATTGAAATGGGCTGGTAACAAAATAGAACTTTAACAAATGAAAATGAATTGTGGTATTCAGAAGGTGAAAACACACTAAGGACTTCATAATTTTATCCAGCTTGGGTTGAGCAGTGTTACTGATTTCAAACAGGCTGACCGTTACCCTTAGGCTAAGTTCAAGAAAACAAGAGGAAAAATTGTTTTGAAGTTTTGGTTTTCTAGGCAGTTTGGCATTTAGTGTTAAAATGCCTATAACTATCAAAATAGTGGAAAAGGAATCAGTGATGTTTAGCAATGTAGAAATGTCCTAGAAGTTTTTCCTTTTTTCTTTTGAAAATTATTCATTTAGGACTTTGGAGCTTGTTAATTTATTCTATTTTAGAGTCCAGAGCCACTGAATATGTGAAAGGAAATCCTGTCGTTAATTTAATGTGTCTTTTTCTCCTTTGTTCCTTATCCTTTTGGGGAAAGACTACCTCTTTGTAATTCAAGAGAAGTCTATAACACACCTTGAGAGCAGCTATAGGTTATGAAAAGCAGCATTTCCTAACCAAATCTTTTGCTTAGCAGCCCTACCAGTTTGGCAGAAAGATTCTCACTCAGGGACCTTCAGCTGTCATGTGTCTCTTTTACAAACTAATGGGTCTCTTTCCTTCCTGAAGAATTCCCTGCTTGCTGTTCCTGGTCTCCATATGTGCGACTTCTCCTCTGAACCCCCGGTGCTGAGTTCTTGTGCCCTCTTTCCCCAAAGGTCGTGTCCTACACTGCAACCTCATGGTGCTGGGTCAGCAGGAACACAGGGCGACCATTTTTGTTCATCATTATTTGCCTAAACCTAGAGGAAGTAAGACCATGATTGATTTCACCCTAAGGTTTCCCCTACAGCACTGTCGTGGTATATACAGAGTAATTGTTTGTCTTTGCTTGTTAGGCATGTGTACGAGGTGAAGATGGATTCGCTGCTTTTCATTTTCGGCAGGACACCATTGAATAGCGAGCATGACACAGAGAATGGCTGATTCAATCTTCTTATTTCCTCCAGTGGTCACAGTAAGACTATTTCAAGCAAGTACAAGATCAAGGATCCCTTAGACTTCTTTTATTGTATGTAACTTTTGTAAATTTCCATAAAAGCTCCAGAAGTGCCAAACCTTCTTTGAAAAATTAAATTAAATTAACTAAAAAGAGACCGAAAAAGAGATGGCATTTTCTAGAGTTTCCCCAGAGGCCTTTTCTGTGTTTAAACTAACCACGGATTGTTTCACTTATTGACATATGCATTCATTTGCTAATCCGTTAGACATTAAACCACAGGGAGTCCTCCCCAGAGTGCTGAATGAAGCTGAAATGCCTGGGTCCTCGGGCTGCCGAGTCCGCATCGGCCCCTGCACACACAAGGTTTGCCCTCCTCTCGCTCCTTGGATAAAAGTCAGTGCTGATCGCCTTAAGGAGAGAATGAATTAAATGGACCAATATTCTAGTCCCGGATCTAAAAAACCCGGCCTTTTCAGAGGCCCTTTAGCACCTGCAGCAGCAAGGTCATTTGCACATACATAAATAAATAAATTAACAATGAATAAATAATTTAATCCCAGCCACATAATGCCACCTTGCAGGTTTGATCCTTTGCAGCGCCCAGTGAATTTGTCCATTTCTAATTCTTTTTGATAAAGTCCTCAGATACTTGCTGACTGTCGGGCTCATTTTCTGATTGTTTTCGCTTGATTAGTTCTGCATGACCTAGGGTCGCGCTTAAAACCCACATCTCTTAGGAAGGCTCCGGAAGGTCTTCTTTTCAGCACGCCCAGGAAAGGATGGAAAGTGTTCACCACCGCTCCACACAAAAGCCTGGAAGGTTTGCAGTCATCAGCCTCCTGCCGTAACGCTTCATTCATCCAAGCGCAAAAAATAACTCACGAAGGGGCCTTGATTTTGTAGCCTCTCTGTCCAGCGTGCCCGGCTGTGCGCGCACAGTCTGCCGGGTTCTTTCCGGGCCTCTCCCCTTGACCCTGCTGGACAGAGACGGCTCCAGCTCGAGTGCCTGCTCACCCACACCAGTGCCTGTGGCTGTTTACTCCGTGGTTTTCTGCAAAGGTGCTGGCCTTTGTGGGGAGGAGAGTTGAGTTTTCCCTTTCCAAGAAGCTGTTTGGGAAATCGCTGCTACTCTCATTTTTCAGTCTTGCATATTTACTGTGGGCTAAGAGCTTAATGGCAAAACCCTCGCTAATTCCCAGGTCTGGGCGATCCTCGGGTACAGCAGGGTCTTGACCCTGTGTGTCTGAGGCCTCCTCACATTATATCACTACTGATTCACTGTCCATTCTTTTTCTTATCAAAATTCAGTCTTAGTCAGTGAGGACCAAATTCCTTATTTCTGCTTTTATTGCAAAAGTCACAAAGATTATTTCATCAGTTTCGACAGCCCTCAACAGGGCTGATAAACTTTTCCATAATTTCTCACTGTCAAGTCTGTTGGATTTTCAAGATTTTCTCTGTAATATTTTCTCCTTTTATCTTCTGAATCATCAAAGAAACTTGCTATATTTCACACAGTCTTTAGTTGTTACTTCTTTTTTTTTTACTATGGTGACGTTCTTGAGCGTTCAATGAAAATATTAATGAAGACTGTAGTACCATATGAAGGTTTGAAAAAACTGAGCCCCATTACCCACATGGAAATCTATGCCATCCAATTTTTGAATCTTCACGTATATTTCCTTTGAAGTGATGAAATTTTAAGAATTTTGGTGACTTTTAACAATTTACCAGAAAATTTAGACTGAACTAGCCCTGTCATCTGAATTCTTAAAAACTCAGTAGTTCCCAGTAAATCAGGATACTCTTCTCAGTGGAACCTTTTAATTCAGGAAGCTCCAGGAAAGCATACTGAGGAGTGAAATACATAGCAAGCTGAACTTCACCCACAGCGATCTGTGTGTGCTGAGGACATTCGATAGCAGGTACCAGAAGTCATGGCTTTACATCATTCTGTGCCATCTCTGAGCCATCAAAAACCCTTTAAAACAAACTTTCAATCTACAAAAGTTTGATCATCTTTGGACCATCACAAAAAAGAGAAAATGTAAGTAACTCCAAACACGCATATTACCAGTCTGTGTTCAGTGTCTCTTACCATGGAGGTACCCAGGACACTGGGGCATCAAAATGCGAGTCCCAGGAAGGACTGCCTCTTTCAGGGGCTGTCACCCTGACTGTGATATGGAGCCTCCTTCGGGTGTTGTGAGCTTTGTGAAGAGCAACTTAGCAAAAAACAGACATGTCTTCCCTCTGGGCGAGAAGACTACCAGAGACCCCGGAGTTGCTACGGCCGTCTCAGATGCCACAGACACAAAGTTGTAACAGAGGTTCCAGCTTTTGTTGCAGAAGTCATGAAATATTTCAAATCTACAGAAAAACACAGAGAAGGATGTAACAAGCACTCATTTGTCTACTACTGGATTCAGTGACTTGTGGGAGCTCATCTTTCTTTTAATAATAAATTGAGTCTTTTGGTACATTGTAGGAATACATTATGATCACACTCATCATTGAGAATTTGTACCTTTATGTGATATGTCTTGATTCTTATTTTTTCCTTTTCCTCTTTCTCTCTTTCAATCCCTCTACCCTCTAATATACATAAGCTTTGTTTCATTTTTTTCCCTTTTTACCATCAAATATTTTTCCCTTTTCTGCTTTCTCCAGCCTCCACCCAGCTTCCCTTTTCCTATGAATGTTGTTCTTCCTGTTTCATGATACCCTTCACACAGTCTGGACCTCATTCACACCTGTAGTTTCTTACACTAGAGAAATGATATGGTATTTACACATGTGCCTCTACTTATTTGACTTATGAGCATCGCCTCAAGGTACATTCACTTAGCTACAAATCTCTCTAATATATCATTCTTTGTAGCTGAATAATACTCCATTTTATATTTTTTTAAAAATCATCTTTATCCAGTCTTGGGCTGATGGACATTTGGGGTGTTTCTTAGACTGGGATATTACAAATTGTGCTGCTATAAACATGGGTGCACATATATTACTGTAATGTGATGCTTTCATTTCTTTCATGAATATACTCAGCGAGGAAATAGCAAGGTCAAATAGGATCTCTAGATCTAGGTTTTTGAGTAATCACCACACAGATTTCCACAGTGGTTGCACCAGTCTACATTCCCACCAACAGTAGAGAAGCGTTCCTTTCTCCCTGCAGCCTCGCCAGCATTTTTTTTTTCTTGATCACAGCCATGTTTTGTGGAATAAGGTGGAATTTCATTGTTGTTTTATCTACATCTCTTGAAGGACCAGTATTGGTTGAACATTTTTTCATATGTTTACTTGCTGCTCTTATTTCTTCATTGGAAAAATGTCTCACTCGAGGATCAATGGAACAAACTAGAAGATGCAGAAACAACTCCAGATATACTAAACCATCTCAGCTTTGACAAAGGAGCCAATTACCCTCAATGGAGGAAAAAGAGCCTCTAACAAATGGTGCTGGAAAAACTGGGTTTCAACTTGACAAAGACTAAAACTAGACCTACATCTTTCACCATGCACTAAACTAAAATCAAAGTGCATTTAAATATTAAAACAGAAACACTAACCCTGCTGGAAAATAGGTTATGTAGTACTCCTGGAGACATTGGAGTGGAGGAAGACTTTATAAACCAAAGCTCATTAACAGAGGAACTAGCAGAAGGAATAAACAACTGGGATCTCATTGTATTAAGAAGCTTCTGCACAAGAGAAACCACCAGCAGAGCGAAAAGACAGCCTACAATATGGGAAAGTTTTTTTAAAAAATTTTACCAGTTGTTCCTCTGACTAATATCTATCTAGAATATATAAAGAACATAAATAAATCATCCCCCCCAATTTAAAGACCCAATTCAAAAGTAGATATCTGAAGTAAACAGACATTTTTCAGATGAAGAAGTAGAAGCAGCAAAGAAATATATGAAAAGATGTTCAATATCACTGGTCATTTGAGAGATGTGAATGAAGACATTGCCAAGAGCTTTTTCCTTTTAACAAACCAGACTTCACAAATGCAGAGAAAACCCACTTTGTTCCATTCCCCAATCACGTACCATTCTGTGCTCCTTCAGGATGACTCCCAACACAGCTCTAGTCCTTATGGAATTTCCATTCTCCCTGCCACCTAATTTACTTAGTAGAATGAATGTGTAATCCCAATTTTGTAAGCATGTGGTATGTTCACACATGCTCACATCCATGTACATACACATAGAGTAGAGAATGGAGAATGTACCTGAACAGTTTAGCAGCTGACTTTCATTAAATGGGAGATTATTCTTCTTTGTACTTATGTGCATTTTCTATGCATTCTTATCATATATTTAAATAATGGTGTGGAATGACGAAGTGATAATGATTAATGATAACAATGCAATTAAGTACACCTTTTACTGTTTGCAAAAAATAGAAATGTCATATTGCCATAAAAATGTGCTATGGTTTTTTTCTAAATTCCATAACTGTGAGAACAGAAACCTGTGGTACAAATAATGTAGATCCTACTCTTAACTTCATCACAGCTTCCCTATCCAAAAGGAAAAAATCAGTATGGAAATATTCAGGCATAGGTATAAGTCACCAAATAGATATTAAAATAATTCCTAGGTGATGAACATCTTTATTGCTGAGATTCTATGAGCTCTTCATCTCAGCAAATGACTAGTGTGACTAGTGTGACTAAAACTGCATTTGACAGTGCAGAGCAGCATCCCACCCTCAGTTGTCCGTTGGTTGCGGTTCCTGTGTGCAGCACACGGCAGGGCTGATGTCCAGCCTCCTCCACTCCTTTTTCATTTCCTTCTTACTGTTCTCGGGTGCTTTGAAAACAGCCCCTTGTACTTTGATTTCTTTCACTGGAATCTAGATCTGAGCTGGAGGCCCGGGGAAGCAGGTAGAATCAGTCTCATGATCTGTTTGTTTCTACTGTTTATGCTCATCAGACTGTGAAAGGAGATTTTTCAAGCTCAAGCCAGTGCACAGGAGCTCTGCTCTACTGGTTAGGGTGGAATCGTTCCTTTGGTAGAGGTGTTTATTGCAATATGGCATCACGGTTGTCCATAACTCCTCCCAAATCTCTTGAAAATGGGTGGTAAGGATTAGGCTCTTTTGTATTTCTTATGTCATTTCCTAGCCTCACCCAACATCTGAACATTTGTTACAGATGGTAAAAATCTGGCAGATTTAACCTACTTTAAGATTCTGTAACTCAACAGAAGGAATAGGTTATCTATTGTAATGATAAAAGTCCCTGTACATGAGGACAGAGTTACAGACAGTGACCTCACCCATCCCTCCCACAGGGTAACGGTGGAATAAGATCCTTGTTTCTTCGAGGACCAACAACTTCATCTGAACTTACAAACTTATTTCTGAACCTCATTTCCACAATGACAAGAGGGCAGGAAGCATGTTCTGGGTCCATGATGTACTTCTGACCTGGAACGTCTCACAGAGGCCCAGTCCACTGTGGTGCGAGTGGGAGGTGGCAGGACCTTTAGGAGGGGAGGAGGTGGTGGCATGACCCTGAAGGGTGTTGGGACCCTAAACCCCTTCCCGTCTCTCTAGTCACCAAGAAGTGAGCAGTTTCTTTTGCTATGTGCTCCTGTTATGATGGCACTGCTTTACCACAGGCCCCAAAGCAATGTGACCAATCAAATATGTATGGACTGAAACTTCCAAAATGATCCAACATAAACCTTCCCTCTTTCTCAGATGGTATCATAAGTGTTTGTTATTGTAACAGAAAGTTGACCAATACACACCAGCAGTCCCCTGGGCCAGTAGAGGATCGATCTGCGCAGGCTTCTTACTATATGTGACATTAGTCAACAGTGGGAGAATGAATAGGTGGGAGAACTGTTGGGTTAGTTAGTTAACTGGTGGTTGGTGTGTTCAATAATAAAGACTTTCAAGATAGGGGAAGAGCTACACAGAGGCCATCTTGGTTAGATCTTGTGTGAGTTCCTAAACTGTTTGATGAAAGATAGCTATTGGCTCAGAGTATGGGCTTCATCAGACTCGTAAACATAAACCTGTTCATTCCTGTAAATCTGCTACCTTTTTTTTTTTTTTTTGAGACAGGGTCACACTTTGTAGTCCAGGCTGGCCCTGAGCTCAGCCTCCAACTCACATCACAGCAATCCTCCTGCCTCTGCCTCCCGAGTGCTAGGATTACAGGCGTGAGCCACCATGCCTGGCACTGTGGTATGTGGTACTGATTGCTGCTGGACATGAGTCTCTATGCACAGTATTGTATGTGATTAACCAGGGATCAAACCCGGGTCCTTGCACTTGCAAGACAGGCACTGGAACCACTGAGCTAAATCCCTGGCCCAATCTGCTACCTTTTTATTCAGTCCTTGTTCACAACCATTTCAAATTTCCTCAGCTCTCCCTTTGAGGCACTTCACTATATTAGTGTGATTCATACAGTTTTCAAATGAAGCAGAAATTTGGGCTTTTGAAGCAAGTACATCCTATATGTTTCATAAAAGTTAACAGAGCATGTGGAGGTGGCACTTATTGTCAGAGTTGCATCTTAAAAGAGACTTAAGAGTCAAACCATTTTAATCCATTTTTACTAAAGAGATTAAGTGTTTAAGCTTTCTTCCAGTTTGCTAGTTTTAATACTTAGTTGAATAAACTATAGAAAAAGAGACATATGTTTTTTGCTTGATACATTAATAAAAATTTATCCTGTAGCTCTTGTTGACATTATAAGTATTCTTCTGTGATTCTTCACTATCATTATCAGTTGGAGTTTCTTGTTATTTATAATTTTTGTAACTGAAATAAAATTGACATCTACTCCTGAGATTCTTTTTATTACAATGGAAGTAAATCAGTTTTTAGGAAATAAATAAAATTTTCTTTTTTTCTTCCAATAGTTTTTAGGATAATTAAAATTCTGCTTTCCAAATACTATTAGTCATTTAAAAAAGAATTTGAAGATATTTATGAAATAAATTTTGACACATTATAGGGAAAATATGAATACTCTTTAAAGAGCTTAGAAACATTATTCTAGAGAGGAATGTGCTCCTCAGGTCATGCTGTTGCACTGTCCTTCCTTCTGATTACCTCATTTTCTTTCTAAATGGACTCTTTACTGAAGAATAAATTATAATGTAGCTTGTGAGAACACAGGGAAAAATTTTAAGAGAAAAATGTCATTGCTCATAATTATACATAAATCATGCATACATTCATTTGATAGAAGTTATTGAAAAATTCACTTTATTATGTAGATTCACTTTTCTGTAATGGCTTTGGAATAAGTGTTAAGACGTAGAAAACTCAGTTTCATAAAACTTATCTAGCAATCATACTCTGCCATTTAATCCTAGTTCTTTTTCAACATTTGATTTCTCAGTGTTCAGACAAAATTACAGCTCATAACATTTTATTCAAAGCTTCAACATCCATGAAATAGAGAACTGTACTCTTTGGGAAACACTGATTGCAAACCAATACAAGACTCTGAACTTCATGGCATTTGTAAGACATTTTGCTTACTTGCTAAAAGTGGCCTAATTTCCCAAGACCCAAGTCTTCCTCTCCTCCTGGGAAGTGACAACTTCAAGATACATCCCAAGATACTCAGCTGTGATTCTACTACAGAATATCAGCAAAGGTTAAGACCCCTCTGCCCTGGCCTGGCCCCAGGGAGCAAGTGAGCAGCTTAACTAGTGGAGGCAGTCATGGGGGACTTCACAGTTGCGTTACCGTTAGGTCTCAGAATGGGAGACGTTGATGATTTGTTAATGCCGAACACTGACTCCTATGTCCCAGGCGGAGGTTCCCAGCACTAAATGGCCAGCAGTGCCCATGTCCTTCATGACATATCACAGACAGAGGGTACTTCTGTTCACCTCCCTGATGCTATCCTGTCCATGCAGAATGTGACTTCTTATCCTGACCTAAAACTCAGGACATAGGTCCTGGCTCCCCTAACTCTTTCCAATTTTCCCCTAACTCTTTCCAATTTCTAAATATTCTATATAATTGAAATGTTTTATATTTTAAATATAACTGAAGTTTTACCACTCAATTGTTCCCCCAAAGAAAATCACTACTTTAAAAACATGTCTAGAACATTTAAGCCCAGTACTCTGAGAAAAATCTGTCTAGTTTCCAAGTCCTGACCCATGGAAAAGATGTTCAAAACTGAGAGCCGTGAGAGCAGGTGGTAGGCACCCTGGTACACTGGGTTGTTGGAGTAGAAAGGAGCATCAGAGAGGTTAGGCATGGTAGGAGCAAGGGACTGTTCATTTTATCAGCCCTTTATTATGAAATAAATTTCGGCCATTTTTACTTCTAATTAGATTTTAAATTTTTCTTTGCTTCCTTCGAATTTCCCTTTTGCTCTTTTGAAGCTAGACTGTACTTAAGGCGGTGTTTTGAGGAGGAGGAGAGTGGTCAGTAACAGCTGCACATGAAACTCATGAGCTCCCCCTGGTGTTTTTCAGCGCATAATACAAGTCCTTATAATTCCATTTCTCAGAAACATAAAGCAATTGATTCCTTTGTGGGTTTGCTTGATGTGACACTTTTTAAAAGATACTCGCTCACTTATTTATTTGTTTGTTTGTTTAGAGATATTGAGGACTGGATCTAAGACCTCCAACATGCTAATCCAATATTCTACCGTTGTTATAGCAGGCCCTGGTCAATGTAAGAGGCAGGTTTATACTCGCTAATTTTCTTCTAAAGGTTTACACAGTGGGGGTTCGGGGGAGAAGGTTCTGTGTTAGCATTTTGTTTGGGCCATCACATAAGCTGGGACAAGGGGATTGTTCCTCACTTTGATATAAGGAACAAGTCTGTAGGACTGAAGAAATACTGCCCAGGAAGAGTAAAGAAATAGCCATGAAGTCATATCAGGTCTGAAATGGAATGGTTAAGGTGGAAGATGTGACTTTAGTGACTTTGTTCTTTGTCTACATCTACAAAAAAAGTAATATGCTTTAGAAATTATGCCATTGGTATAGTTTCTATTGTGTTTGTTTCCCCCAAAACATCTTGAAATTATGTGTGGGTTGATTTTAATTCATATTCTTTAGTGTGAATGTACAGCAATAAAAATGTCACATAGAAATCAGCTTATCAGTATATATATTTTGAATAAATATATAAATCAATAGGGTACCACACCATGTGATGAAATAAAAGTATTAGAACATACACATCGATGTACAAATGCATAGACTGGAGGACAGTAAGTCTCTGATTTACAAACGTTTGAGTTGCAAACTTCCACCGATACCCATGGACCTCATGCTACTAACGTTGGTAGACGAGAGTAAATCGTGGAAGTAGCTCGCTCTCACCGCTGTGCTGCTGTGTGCTGATGGCACAGTATGACAGATGTACTACAGTACAGTTGGAGACTTAGTGTATTTGTGTGTGATTTTTATGCACACAATTTTATAAAAATTGTATATTTTTGTGAAATGTAAGACTCATTTTGCTGGATATATGAATGAGAATGTTCTCCTTGAACAGAACTTTTTGGAAACTAACTGTACCTACTGGTCACCAGACTTAATATAGGTACTAGAGGGATAATGGTGATTAAAACAAGCATTTCTGCCTTTGGGTATCTTCTGGTCTCTTGAAGCAGACATTTATGAAATAAAACAGATAAACATATAACTAAAATGATGATGTATTGGATATGACACCAAAAACACAAGCCATAAAATGAAAATAGAAAAACTGGATTCAAAATTTAAAATTTTGGCATATAAAGGACACCATCAACACAGGAAACAAAAGCAACTTTAGGAATTTGAGAAAATACTAGTAAATCACATACAGAACCCTACAACTTGACAATAAAAACAGTTTAAAGATGGACACTAGACAATTAGACCAGGATCTACAACTTGACAATAAAAATTAACAATTTAAAGATGGACACTAGACACAATCTACAAAGATCTGCAAATTTTCAATTACATGATAAATGTTCCATATTAACTGAGTATCTTATTTGTACTGGCATAAGTCAAGTGGAATGAGATACAACTTCACTCACATTAAGATAGTTATTAAAAATGGAAAATAACTGCTGTTGGGATGTAGAGAAATCAGAACCACGTGCATGGCTGGTATGAAAGTGAAATTGTTCCACTCCTGAGTAACGTAGTATAGGGTTCCTCAAAAAAGTTAAGCATAGAATAAGCTGCGGTCCAGTATTTCCCCTTCTGGGTGCATAGGAAAGAGCTGAAAGTTGGAATTCAGTTATCTGTACACCTGGGGTTCACAGCAGCACACGGTTCACAGTACTGTGGATCAACAGGCAGGTGGAGACAACCCACGTGCTCATCCACGAATAGCAGCTGTGGTGTGAACTTGCCATGGAATATTCTTCAGCCTTAAGAGGAGCGGAACTGACGCATGTTGCCACACAGAGGAGCCTTAAAGACAGTATGTTTTTCTAATGTAGCAGCGAGAGGTTAGAGCACAGTTTAATTCCACGGAGAAAGTCCCCTCAGACCCCAGCGTGGAAAACACATTCTGAAAAGCCGAAGTCTGCGGCTCAGGACACCAGATAGACAAACAGTGACCTGGACGGAGGGACCGTCAAAGGATATGGTGAGGGTGGAGAGATTTAAGCCTCTGATGAGGGGCCGTGTGGGTAGCTGAGAGAAACAGGGAGGTGCCAGGGATGAGTGGCCTGTCACACCAAGGACAGAGTGTGAAGGGCTGAGTGTGGCTGCTGAGTGGGCACGAGTGGCTGCCTCGCTCGGGCAGCTCTAAAGAGCAGGAGCTGTTATTTCACCTGAAGAAAACTGAATTGAGATTGTATCTTTAATCATTCCACTTAAAAAATGATGCTCTATAAAGCTAACTGATTAGAATTGCTGTCTAAACTGTCTCCTACCTGATCAAAATTCCTCATCTGCTAGAACATAGAGTACGATGATGATGGGGTGGTAACGATGCGGCTGGGCCAAAAGTAGGTCCAGAAGCTGATATAAAAGTGCATGTCAGGGGCCGGGGAGTTAGCTCAGTGGTTCCGGCGCCTGGCTTGCAAGCGCAAGGGCCCCGGGTTCGATTCCCCGGTAACCACATAACAATACTGGGTGTGGAGACCCACACCCAGCAGCAACCAGTACCACATACCACAGTGCCGGGTGTGGTGGCTCACGTCTGTAATCCCAGCACTCGGGAGGCAGAGGCAGGAGGATTGTGATGTGAGTTTGAGGCTGAGCTCAGGGCCAGCCTGAACCACAAAGCGAGACCCTGTCTCAAAAAACCTAAAAAAAAAAAAAAAAAAAGTGCATGTCAGTTACTGGGATAGTTTAAACTTTCAAGTCAACTTTTTTGTCTTGTTATTGAAAGTAAAAAATGCAGAGTCAGTTGGTGATTTATTGTGATATTGAAGAAAATATCCTCCATCTGCGAAGCTCTATAGATGCTGGGTCATCAAATGCAACTCCCAGCCCCATAGGTCAGTGGAGCACCTGGTACAGTAGGGCTGCAGTGGCACCATTCCCCACATGAGAGGGCTGGTGAATAGGGCACTGCCGCAGGAAGAACAGGAGTGTGCGGGACAGACCTCATGAGCTTGTCCAGATGTAACTGAAAATAGGATACAGTGAAGAACAAACAGACAAAGCCAGCATCAACTCTGAGGAGGGCAAAGGTGAAGAGAAGATTTATGAATAATTATTATTAGTTTTTTTTTTTTTTTTTTTGGTATTTATTTTGCCAAAGGGGTCAGACCTGCATCTGTTTTAGCCCCTGGATTGAAAGGCAGAAAACAGAGAAGATAGAAAGTGTAAAGTAGCACTATGACTCCACCACCAGTAATTCCAAGGGCCAGACAGCCTTCATTTTCAGCAGGAAAACTGTAAAAAAGTAAAAGAGAATGACTGGAAATATATTGATTAAAATATCTCTAAAAAACATATAAAACATTTTAAAACCACCTGTCTCAGGGCGGGGGATTTAGCTCAGTGGTTCGATCCCAGGTAACCACATACAATACTGGGTGTGGAGACTCGTGCCCAGCAGCAACCAGTACCACATACCACAGTACCAGGTGTGGTGGCTCACGCCTGTAACCCCAGCACTTGGGAGGCAGAGGCAGGAGGATTGCTGTGATGTGAGTTTGAGGCTGAGCTGAGGGCCAGCCTGAACTACAAAGTGAGACCCTGTTTCAAAAATAAATAAATAAATAAATAAATAAATAAATAAATAAATAATAAAAAAATCTACCTGTCTCACTGTGAGAGTGGAATATTGAAGACCAACATGATGATTGCTTATCTCTCTGTCTTTTTAAATCTAGCAGTTTTTAGTTTATAAAGTTGAGTGTTAGTTCATTTTCTCTTGTTGCTGAGACGAAATACTCAACTTGGCTCATAGTTTGTACGGTTTCAGTCCATGGTTGGCTTGCTCCAAGACAGGAACGCAAACAGACACTGACAACGAGAAACAACCTGGAACATACAAGGTCGCAAAGGCACCAAGAGAGCCTGACAGCATCTTGCTGCCCCTTTTACTCAGACTACCAGGATTAGGGTTGTGCCAAACCCATCATTCATGTGCGGTGGTTTAGTGATCATACTCCCTTCACTTCAGCATCATACACTCCAGATTCAACTATCTCTGAAAAAGAAAGTCCCACCTCATCCTCATGAGGCTTTGGAGGACACTGAAACACAAATCATAACACTGACTGTCAATATTTGATGGATAGGTGTTTCCAACTGTTATCTCTTCCTATTGAATTGTTCCCTTTATAAGTTCCTGGTGGTGACGTTTGTTTCTTCTGATTGATTCTGGCCTGAAGTCTGTTGCATTTGAAAGGAAGAGCTTACCCCTGCTTTTTTTTTTTTTTTCTGGTTTTAGTTGAATGCTAATCATCTTTTAATCTTTTCACTTTTAGTCTACATTCTTGCTTTTGGAGAATGTGTCTTCTGCAGGCAATATATGATTGTATTTTGATTTTGATCCAGTGTCCCAGGCTGTGTCTGTTTACTGGGGAGATGATACGTGAACATGGAGACGTGTTATTGGATAGTGTGTGTTGAATCCTGTCAATGCTCTATTTTTTGATACTTATTCCTCTATATTTTCCCTTATGTTTAACTATTCTTCCAGGTACTTTCTTTTGGACACTGGTGCAGGTGTCCTTCCTATCTTTGTTTAAGGTTATCTTAAGCATTTTCTGCTTTGCTGGTGCCATGTATTTCTTCAGAGCTTCTTTGCTGTAGAAAGTTTACTTCTCGTTAGTATTGAAGGCTCCTTTTGCGGGACATAAAAGTCTGGGTCGACAACCATTTTCTTCCAGGGCTTGAAAAACTTTGCTCCAGGATTCTCCACCCTTTACAGTTTGTGCTCAGCAATCCTCATTTATTCCAATAGGCCTGCCTTTATAAATTACTTGCTACTTTTCTGTAATTGCTTTTAGTATTCTTTCCTTTGATTGCATTTTTGTAATTTTGGTTATGATGTCTTGCACCATGGAGAAATTCATTTTTGGTTGTGGATGTTCAGGGTTTTGTATTCTTATATTTGAATGTAGAATGTTCTTCCTATATTTGGAACATTTTCTGCTATGATTTTAGTGATTTAATTTTTTTGAATAAATTTTTATACCTTTTGCATTGTCTTCTAATTTTGCCTTTATGCCCATAATTCTGAAGGGTTTTAAAGTTATCTATTAGCTTCTGGACCCACCTTACATATTTTCTTCTCGTGTTTTTTCCATACTTGGGATCAAACCTAAGGCCTTTCATTTGCTAAGTAAGTTCTTGACCACTGTGCTGTATCCCTAACTCCTTTCTTAGCATTTTTTGGCTATAACTGAATTTGTGACTTATTCTATTCACCTTGTCCTCTGATTCTGATATGGTCTTCACACTGGTCAAATCTGCCATTTATACTTCTGGATTATGCAATATTTTGCTTTCTTTTCATACTTGTATATTCTTTACTGAAGCCTTCATTCATATCTTGTTTGACTCAATTAGTTTATTGTTTGCTTCTTCTTTTAGTTAAACTTTATTATTTCCTTTATTTGTTTAATTAAATTATCTTTGAGCTTGTTAAACATTTATGTGTTTACTCATATGTTCCTTCTTTCATCTCTTCAAACATCTGACCAATTGGCTTGTTCCTTCTTTGCCTACTGCTTCCTCTATGACAGTGTCTGAGAGATGTGTTTGGGGGATTTGGATGTGAGCTCTTAGAGGTATCTTGTTGCCTAGCTTTCTTGTGTTTCTTTTCTTTCTTTACTTTATTTTCACGGTGGGTGGAAGATCAGTGGAGATCTCGTCAGTTAGATTCCATATCCATGTGATGTGCTCTTGGGTTTGGTTGTGTTTTGGTGTATATACTCCTCTTTGTTCCAGTCAGAAGAAGGCTTGAGGGTCTTCTTAATGTCCAACTTCTTCTAGGGGCCCAATCCCCAGAACTACTCAAAGAAGCAAAAATAAACTACAGGCATATTGATCACACCAAGACAAACCAGATATTGGCAGACAGTAAAAAATTAAAGGCAACAACTATGCCATCATTAATAACAGAAATCAGCACTAATTGCATAGAATCAGCTAAATAGCAAAGATTATTCATAATTTTTTAATTGTAGTGTAACACAAGTAGCTATTGATAAAGGAAATGTAAAAGCACTGTTTTCACTCTGAAAAATAGAACAAAATTTCATAACAAAGCAATTAGAGAATAACAATGATCAAAATAATATGTATGTGATCTTGAAAAAATGACCACAATGTTACAAAGACCAGAAAAACAGGAGGAAAAACTTAATAAAGCTTACAAGTTATAATAATGAAAAATGGTGGAAGAAAAAAATAAAGAATGGAATTTGAGTAAGAAACAAAAGGAAGGGCCGGGAATTTAGTTCAGTGGTTCCGGTGCCTGTCTTGCAAGCGTAAGGGCCGGGGTTTGATCCCGGTAACCACATAACAATACTGGGCGTGGAGATTCACGCCCAGCAGCAACCAGTACCACATACCACAGTGCCGGGCGTGGTGGCTCACGTTTGTAATCCGAGCACTCGGGAGGCAGAGGCAGGAGGATTGCTGTGATGTGAGTTTGAGGCTGAGCTGAGGGCCAGCCTGAACTACAAAGCGAGAGCCTGTCTCAAAAAAAAAGGAAAATAGGAAGAAAAAAAAGCAAAATTTTAAAAAATCCAATTATACAATAAAACAAAGTTAATCATATTATGTTAACAGGAAAAGACAAGAAAAGGAAAGAAAACTAAGAAAGAATAAAAATGAAGAGCAAAACATAGAAAAAGAAGCAAAACCTTTCAAAACAAGTGAAAAGAGAAATGAGTCAAAAAATTTCCTCCATGTATTCAATTGGATGGTTCCTTTCCGGGGACAACAGTATTGAAATTCACCAGGCACAAGCTGTGACCAGAGACTGTGATGTGCAGGCGCTGGGGCTGCTGTACAGCGTCAAGTGTGCTGGCCGTGTGGAAGCTAAAAAGTTTACCCCACAGAGGTAGAAGACAGTGGTTAGTAGAGGCTGAGCGGGGAAGAAGCAGGAGGGACACTGGGAAGCAGGGGCGGGTGGGACAAGTGACTTTGTTTATGTAGTGCAGTAGGGAAACTAAGGTTGAAAATAATTGGATATTTAAATATAGCTCTTAAAAGCATTTTGAATGTTCCTAACACAGAGAAATGATAAATATCTAGGTGATGAATATGCCAGTTGCCCTGATTAGATTTTATACATGGTATATGTACATGTATTAAAATGTCATACTGTATTGGTAAATGTGTACAATTATTATGTTAATTAGCAACGTAAATTTAAAAGCATAAATGTTTACTAATTATTCTGATGTAACTATTATATAGTATTTATGTATTAAAAACACACTGCATTCTATCAATATGTGTAATTATCACATTTTATTAAAGAATAGTTTTGAAAGTATGAGAAATAGCATTCTAATTTTTTGTATTGTTTTTATTGGTACACTTTAGATATGTATCATGGTCACATTTGACACTGAGAATTTGTATCAATATCTAACATGACTTCTCATTTTTTTCCCATTCCCTGCCCACCCTACAACACCCCATCCCCTATATACATAAGCTTTGCTTCCTTTTTTTTTAACCATCAAATCTTTTCTTTCCCTTCTTTACATACTCCTATCCCCCTTTTCCCTTTTCCTTTTGAACATTTACTTCCTATGTCACAATATCTATCATATATTTTGGAACTCACTTAAACTTTCAGTTTCTCATACCGGAGAAATAATATACACATCTGTGTCTATTTATTTCACTTATGAATATGTCCACAAGGCACATCCAGTTGAGTATAAATGAGTCAAATTTATAATTCTTTATGGCTGAGTCATACTCCAATTTCTTTCATGAGTATCCCTAGCAGGGGAGTAGCAGGGTCAAGTGGGACCTCTAATTCTAGTGTTCTGAGGAATCTTCTCTATGGTGCACCAGTCTATATGCACTCCAAAATTATAGGAAGGACTCTGACTGACTTCCAAGCATAACTTGCCTGAGGACACAGATCCTGAGACTGAAGACAGGACAGAATTAGGGATTCCTGCTTCCACTTGCTCTAAACAAAGCAAATGATCTAGGGGTTTAAGCAAAATTCTAGGATTAAGGTTTTTTCCTGATTTGCCTTTTTGGCTTTTAGCCTGAAGCGACTCTCCTCTGATTTTTTGAAAGGGAGAAAAGAGAAAAAAGACTAATATAGCTCAAATTTACTGAACACCCTCTGTGTCCCCAGCACGGTCCAGAGTGCTGTCGGTACTAACTCCTTTAATCATCACCTCAGCCCTAAGAGGTGAGTCTTTGCTGTTTTTCTGAGGCAGGTTTTCCCATACAGTCTAGGCTGGCCTTGATCTCGCAGCAGGAGTGCTTCTGGCTCAGCCTCCAAAGTGCCACCGCTATAATGAGACACGAACTTTTAATGTATTTATCTTATAAATGGTACAATGTATTTATCTTATAAATAGTACAGGTGATGGAACTGACACTGAGAGCCTGGGAGACGTGTCCACAGTCACACAGGCAGACACATCTAGAGAATTTGACCCCAGAAGCCACACTCTGAAATCTCAAAGAGCATGGAGACCTGATCAGCCCAGTCTCACATCTTATCCATGTGAAAGGAGCAGAATCGGTCAGGCTAGTCCTGAATGTGAGCCCTGGATTTGGAATCTGCATTTAGTTGGGTCTGAAGGAAGAGTTTACCGTCTAAGGAAGCAAGCCAGACAGCAGCTCCTGCTGCTGGACCATGGGGTATCACTTCTAGGCAAAAGTAAGGCAACTGCTCCCTTGACCATCCTTACAACATGGAGGTTCATGGCCCAGATCTCTGGGTGGTGGCTCAGTTCCTTGTCTCGGATAACAGAGGAGTGCCCTGAACGCAGGAACAAGAGCTTTGGGGAGGAGCCGGTGAAGAATCTGAAGAGACTTATCATTGGTAGGCAGTTCATTTAATGACTCTGCAAATATTGATTGAGCTTCTACTACATGCCCCGTATCTGTCCTTGCCTTGCTGCGTGACACTATCCAGACAACCGTCACCAGCTTGCTATGAACTTCACACCTCTGTGTGCTCAGGCCCTTATAAAGCAGCTTCTCCACCTTCCTCTCCTGGTATCTAGCAGCTTAGACCAGAGGGGCCCCTATTACACATGGGGCTGTCTTTGTTTCATAACGCTTGGAAGCACAAGTGAGCTCTGTATTACAGCCCCTTCAGCAGGGGAGTTAGAGTGCTTGGAAGCTACTAGCTCCAATCCTGCAGAGCCAGGGGGACAGACCCGAAGCACCAGCCATCAGATTTGTGCCTCAGACCCCTGGAAAAAACCTTTGATTTCATGGGATGATTATTTTTATACTTGCCCACTCAAGGATGAAGGCCAAGGAACAAGAGCTTGCCCCTTTCAGAGGAATCACAATGGCTCACCTCTAGCCAAGCCCACTGGTTTTTGTTTTTGTTATTTCTGGGTTTGGCTGGGCCTCTCTTGGAAACCATTGCTATACAACTTATTTAAAGAAAGAGTGAAGGGATTGGGCATGAGAGGGTCAGACAGACGGGGGACAAGGAGGCTAGAAGTAGTGTTTTGTTAGAGAAAATGCTGGAAGAACATATTGAAGTCACAAAGTGATTTGAATCAATCCCATGTTGTTGTGACATTTTTTATCTTTTGCAAAGTCAAACTATTGCTGTTTTGACTTTTGGCCAAGCCTAGAGAATTGGGACCTTGGATGAAGGTTTCAGAAAAAGATACAACACACACACACACACACACACACACACACACACAGAGGAGGGAGACTTTTATCCTAAAGTCATTGTAAATCCAAAGCAGGGTTTTATCCTCCACAGTTAAATGAGAAAGAAAAAAATCAAGAATACCAACATTTGAGGTACAAAGACTGTCATGGACCAGTGGAAGTTTGCAAAATTCTATGTAAATGACCAAAGTTTTACTGTGGTGGCCCTGTGCGTTCCCAAAGCTAATCCCGAAGAGAAAATCTACTTAGCAAAAGAAAGTTTTGTCTAATTTGGTTAACAGTTGAGAAGTGACAAAAATGCTGAATATATTAATAATTTATATTTCCAGGGTAACACTATATCTTTAACGGTTCACTGCCGAAAGGGAATTCAGATTGGCTTAATGCTCAGAAGGCGGGGTGGGGAACACCCTGAAAAGGCTTCTTCATATTCTGTATCCAGCGCTGATGAAAATGGGTGTAAGACATGTGTCCCCATAATGGCCACCATCCACTCTCCCAGTTGTGCATAATGTGTTTTTATCCTGCGTTGCTCCGAGCGGATTTGTCGCCCAGGAACACGCCTGGTCTCACACTGACTTTCACACTGCAAAGGGAGCAGACAGCTCACGTTTCATAGATAAGTCATTTCAAGAACTCTGACATGGAAGACCTTTTCTAAAATTGATAGAAACCCCCCACCCAAAATATACATCATGTATTCATTGTAAGAAAGACAGAGTGAGGTGTTTTATTTATTTTTCGCATCCGTGCGATAATTTTGATGGTTTACAAATTGCAGCTCCTCCCATTCCGTGACCTCAGTAAACAGACTGGTCAGAGGTCTCTAAACCCTGTCCAGAGCAAAGGAATAAGTTAATTTACAGAGAAAAGGCAAACTGCCTTGCCATACTTCCAGCCTCTGGAGACAGGAAAACAGCAAAGCATAATTTCAGATTATTTGTTGGAAAGACATCGAAGATAACACCAGCAATATTTGGGAAAAAAAATCAATGATGGAAAAATTTCTATCCCTATAATTTTAGGGGGATGGATACCTTGTGTATTTTACCTACTTGCATAAAACAATATGGAGTTATTTTGCTGACTGAGCATTAGAGAAAAAGATGGTAGCTTGTCATTTTAAATGTATCACTATTTGGTGGCTAAGGCCACTGATAATGAAAACCTCAACCACCTAAAAGATCTCTAGACTCCAGACTTTTTTCACCATATTCTGGACAGAGTGGGAAGATTAAAACATGTCTCACTGGAGAAAGGGAGACACTTCCTCTCGGGGTCTGAGAACCTGTGCAGAGCGCGGTGTGGTTGTGGGGTTTCCTCAGCTGAGGCCCCCCAGCCTGGGGGCCCCTCGCCCAGGCCCCCAGCGCCCGCAGCTCAGATCTGCGCAAAGGGCAACACCAGCCTCTGGCGCTGAGCAATTGTCTTGAAGACTCAGAAAATTCCACGGGGTGTTTCTAAGTCCTAGCTCGGAACGTTACTGACCCACTAACTTTCTACAGACCCGTAAGGCTCCTCAGCTATTCGGCTGCTGCGCACGAGGAGACGCCTGGGGTGGGAAGGGCCCAGGTCCTCTCGAGAGGAAGCCTCGTCCTTTGGCCTAAATACTCCGAGCGTCTCCTATGCGGAGGCCGGAGCGGGCCGGGGCGCGCCAGGCGGGGCCGCAGCGGGGCGAGTCCCTCCCGGGGCGTCGCCCCTTTCTGCTCCAGACCCCGTGACACGTCCGCCTTTTCCCGACCAAATCTCCGAGGACGTCGCCTGGGCACCCTGGGGGTGGGTCGAGGGCAGGCGGAAGGTGACGGACGTGCACCGCTCCGGATCCCGCAGGTCAGGTTTATTCGGAGGGGCGACCTTCAGAAGGCTGTGTGGCTGCGGGTCCTCCCTCCCCTGGCTTGTCGTGCAGTAATTACAGACGCGCACAGATACACATCAGAGCACCCCGGGGTGCGGCGGCGCGTGCGGGTGCAGGGCGCCGGGGTGCGCGTGGCCCAGCAGGTGGAGGCAGCGCCGGTCCAGGCCCTGCACCGGCGCCAGGAAGGGGCCGTGCTGCTGTGCCGGGCTCGGGAGCGGCACCGGGGCGCCGGGCAGGTAGGACAGCGCCGGGCTGCGGGCCGCGCCGTGCGGCCAGGGGAAGGGCCCGGGGGCGGCGCCCTGCGCCAGCGCTGCGGCCTCTCCGGGGCTGTGGCCCGCGAGCTCCGGCCCCGCCGCGTGCAGCTGATAGGAGAAGTCGGGCTCCGGGAGCGGAGGCGGCGGCGGCGGGAAGGCGGGCTCCGCGCCCAGGCCGGCCTTGGACTGCAGGAAGGCGAGGATGCGCGCGTACTTGGTATCCTTGGTCTCCGTCCGCTCCACCGTGGTGAGGTAGTGCACCAGGTTCTTCATGCACTCGTGGTAGCCGTAGCGAAAGTAATTGGCAAACTCTGCAAGAAGTTCTGCTGGGGCAGCAAGGAAGATTGCGAGAGGGAAAAACCCTGAGAGCCCATTCCAGGGTCGAGCGGGTGCCGGGCAGCTCTGCCACGTCTGATGGCCACAGGTCCCTCCGAGGCCTCGCTCCGCTCCCCATAGTCTAGCGCCCAGAAAAGCTCCAGCCAACGTCTGTTTGCCGAGAGCTGGGCCGCACCCCCCTCACTGGAGAGAGGGCCTCGGAAGCAGGTTTCTCTAGGTGGCCAGGCAGAGAGGACCCCACTCCCGCAGCTCCCGTCTGGTGGCCATCTAGGGACGCGCCCGCCCAGTCTCGGTGTGGCGCACGCGCCCTGCCCGCTCCTTCCCCCGACCCAGCCCACCTTTCTCCCTTCCCCGCGGGAAGTCCGCCGAATGCAGAGCCCTCAGGTACTGAACGGTCATCTCCAGAATCTCCGCCTTTTCCAGCTTCCCGGAACTCTGCGAAAGGAGAGCGGCTCAGCGCAGCAGCCGTGCCAGGCAGACCAACCCCGCGGGCCGGGAGGGCGGGAGCTTATCCGGAGAGGCCGGCGGCTGGTGGAGCGCCCAGGCCCTCGGGGACAGGTCTACCCTGAAGACCCGCTCCTTCGGGCGCCTGGCTATTCCGCTGAGTGGCTGCTGAGGGTCCCCCAAAGCTCGGTCCGCGGCTGGGCTGTGGACGTTACCTGCTTGGCCAGGGCCATGGGTACCGTTTTGCCCAGCTCATTCAAGCAGCGGTTGATCCGGTCCCTCCTCCGCTTTTCTATCACTTTATGAGAAACTGGGGTTCTCTGCGAAAAGAAGGTTTTATAATGGGGATGGCTTTGCTCAAGTTAGTTCACCCCCAAAAGGGGCCCCCGTGCCGCCGCACCTGGGCCCGGAAAGCCCTGTGCCCGCTTGTCCGAGGTGGCGCGCTCCTCTTCCAGCCACCCTGCTCCAGGGCCGCTCAGCCAGAGAGCCACAGCTCCCCATCCTGAGCGTCTCGGGATTAGGGACTCTCCTCCTTCTGTGTCCATCACCTTCCCAGTCACTTAGGATTCCCCCACACGCCAAGGCCCGTGTGACCACCTCTGGGGGCAGCCGGCAAGGCCGAGGGCCAGGGAAGCCTCGGCACCAGGGCGCAAGGACTCACTCTGCGGTCCCTGAGCTTGTCTGACATCCCGGGCAGCGCGCGCCCTCGGGAGAGGCGCTAGTGCGAGGCGCGCGTCCCCTTTCTCTCCTTCGAGGGTCTCAGGTAGACTGCGGCCTCCCAAATCAGAGGGGCTGTCTTATAAAGCAGTCATCTCGGACCCAAGTGCATTCGCGAGCTGAATTATTCCGTAGGATTAGGGGGTTTGTGTTTGGAGGGTGTACGCATTCAAGATCAGTTTTAAAGAAGGTAAGGAAAAAAAATTAGCAGCCGACGGGGGTGAGATCAGTTTTGTTAATCCACGTGGCCCTTCAAAGGACACGTGATCAGCCGAGAATGACATTAGCATGGCAACGGCCGGCAGGGAAAAGGAGGTGGTAAACTGGAGCGAGCGGGCTGGCGAGCGCCTGCAGCCGTCTCGGGCGCGGAGCGCAGGGGCGCAGTGGCCGCGGGCACCGGGGGGCGAGGACCTTCACAAAACAGCGTCGCCTCCTTTAGTCGCACCGCTGAGTCTCACACGATGGCCTGTTTACAAATCCCAGCAAGCCCGCCGTCCCCGAGCGGAGTGCGTTTTAAAGCCTGTCCAGAGTCATTAAAGTAATTAAGTAAGCCTTTAATAGGCTGTTCCGCCGGGTTCAAGGGAGAGCTCTTGGAGATGGAGGCGCCCCGTTTGTTCCCAGGCTTTTCTCACACGACTTGGTGACACGTCCATCTCCCCCCTTTTTGTTTACACCGCTTTATTTGTCCGGACATCCCGGCAGGTGTAGGGCTGCGGCTGGCACACGAGGCTCCCGCCTCGCCTCGCCCCTCCCGCGGGTCTTTGGCACGCGACGCCCCCCCCCCCAGTCGCTTGCTTTCTTTTCTCCTCCCCTCAGCTCTCTCTTAGCGGGGGGAAGAAGTTCAATTTGTAGCCTATTATCCTATATGAAAATGTCCATTGAAAAGTATGAATAGTTTCATTGGGCTAAATTTTCATAATGCCAGGGTGGGGAAGAGAGAAAGGCGGGCCTGTGTGTGAGTGTGAGTGTGAGGGGGGTGGTGGGAGGATTGGGGGGCAACATGGAGATGAGTGGGCCGAGAAGAAAAGGGGGAGTGCAGCTGGCCAGGCGAGCATTATGCGACGTCACCTGCGTGAGGGGCGCCTACAGACCCCTATTCATTTGCCTAATTTTGGTCAATTTAACAAACTTCAGGAGAAATTATTGTGGCTTTGTCAAGGAGGGTGAAGCCTTCTGATCGAATTAACAGCATGTTTTGATCCGGTAAATGTCATTAGAAAGGAGAAACAATCGCGCTTAGAGGACTCTGAGTAATGCGCCCAAGTGGAGACGCCAAAGCGCACGGCTCACAAAGGGAGCAAGTAGCTGCCACAGGAAACTTTTGTACCCGCCCATCGCCCAAGTTTTGACACAAAAAGGCATTATTTCATACTTGAATACGTTTAATCCAACGATTGTCTATTTTCTGCAAACATATTTTCACAGCATTGTTAACTTTTTATGTCCCCCTTTCGCGGGCGCCTTTTCTTAGCGTTTGGGGGCGGGAGAGCGCAGACACTTTGGGCATCAATATTTGTCACTGAAAAGGGCCCCGTGAAGTTAGGGGAGTTGATCTCTTTTTTATGGTTTTAGAAAGCGAAAATATCGGGGGAGGAGGAGGGAGGAAAGGCACGAAAAGAAACGAGGAAGGAAATCTGCCGGACAGGCCCCAGGCAGGAGGGGGTGGCGGCGCCTGGGAACGCTCGGGCCGGCTGCGCCTCCGCCACCGGGCCTGCGGGCCGGAGCCTCCGCCCCCGCGAACCACCTCGCCTGCGTCCGCGGCCTCCGAACCTTCGCCCGGGGGCTCCGAGCCTGCGGCCCGTGGGTGGTGGGCGAACTTTCGTGCAGATGGAAACAATAAAAACCACTTTTGTTTTATGACCTATTCCTCAGGCACTAAATTCTCCCCTTTCCTAATCGTTTCCATCTGGCGACAGCAGAGGGGTCTCTTCAGACGTCACCCCATTCTTTTCTGCCCTCCACCCCCGCTTCAGTTCCTTCTTCACAAGGCGATGATGGCGCCCGGCCCTCCCCGCGGTGCCCTCGGTCCTCGGGCAGAGGTGGGCAGCGCGGAGCTGCTCGCGGTTCCAGGGCGCAGAGCCAGGTCCGGTGCGCGGCCCCGGGGAGGAGAGCAGCCCACCTGCCCAGCCTGTGAGGGCCAGGGCGAGTCTGCAGCGCGCACCCTGGGGTGTCTGTGTCTTGCTTTTGGCTTCTTTGCTACTTCAGGCCAGATTGCACACGACCGCACCCTCCCACACTGTGCTCTGCCAGCCGCGGGCCCCTTCTCCGGATTGTCCATTTCAGTACATTCACTCGCACACAAAGGGATTAAACACGAAGCCTTATCATCCAAATTAACTAACGTGAATGGGCAAAAGGGAGCGCGCACACTTCTCACCCGCGCTCCTCTTTTTAAGCCAGCGGACTGGGAGTTGATCCTCTTACTGCTGGTGTTAACCGCCAGCTGCAGCACCTTCCACGGGCCAAATTTCATTCCACGCGAACTGTTTAATTTCCCGGCGTTGACCTGGGAGCTAGGCCCAAAGGTTGCCCAGGGCTAAAAGTCCCCACTAGAGCGCTTGAACTTGAGGCGGGGTTGGCGTGGGGTGGGGCGCGGAACCGGAACATAGATGCGCATGCTCGTGGCTGTGGCACTAGCTGCAGATGGCGACCACCTCTGTAGGGTTCACCGTCTCCCTTCCTTGCCTGATGGTCTGAATCTCACTGCCCAAATCTGGGTGCTTCCCACAGCCTTCTCTTTGTTTCCCTTCCCCAAGAGAAACAAGTGCTCCTTGATCTTGACCTAGATCTCACCTCAAAGGAGAGAGAATCGCTGGGGCCAAACCGTGGATTTCAATTCCACACCCACCTATTACAGAATGAACCAGCCCCCAGACAAGTTCGTTTAGTCTCACTTGTGGCTCACTTTCCCCTTCTGTAAAGTGGAGATGACAATTGCTCGTACTGTGTCCCAAATTGGTCATTAGGGTGAAATAAGGAAACGCAGGCCGAGCGTCTAGAAGGCCGACCCATTCAGGCAGTGGTTTTATTTCCCAGTGAATCTCTGGCTTTCCTGTGCTTTAGCAGTGTGCTGTGGCATTTCCGTTGTTATGTATTTTCATTTATGTCATAGTTTTCCAGAGAGAGAGAGAGAGAGAGAACTTTTCTCTCCTTGAAGAGAACACCCTAATTCTTCCTGAAGTTTACTAAGTTGACCCAGGTTAGGCTGGTGAGTGGGGACTTGGGCTCTCCCTCACAGGTGACATCACCTAGTGCTTCCCGGTTGCTCGGTTATGTTTTTCCAGGGTGAGTGGGAGGCGAAAGAGGGTTCTCCTGGGGTGGGGGGAGCTCCTCAACACTTGAGTTATTTGCATCGAATTTAAAAGGAAGCCAGGAAGGGGAGATGTTGGGAGAAGGGTACATATTTGAGGTTAGACAAGAGGAATAAATTAACGAGATCTGTTATGGCACAGGTTGGTAGCTATCTATACTTATGACATATATTCTTAAAAGACAACAGGCAACAGGAAGGTAGAGATTCTGCAAATGAGAAGGGGACCCAGAGAATGAAGGAGGAGCGGGGAGGGGAAGTGAGAAGACCTAAGGGATGTACATGTTCTGACTCCCCCCAGTGAAGGTAATCACTGTATACTGGATACACATATTCATAAATGTTTTATAAAATTCTGGGAGCATGGATACGAAGTGTTCACACCACAGCAGTGACAACCATGTGAAGCAATGGATGCACCAATTAACAAACACAATATCTCACAGCAAATAGGCAGTCATTCCTCCTACCTGAGCACTCTGCCTCTGCATCTTTAATCAGCTGTAGGCCGGGAATACCAGGGGAAACTGCACCTGTGTGAGGACTACAGACTTTGGGGCATTATTTAAACAATCCAGTATGACAACTATTTATGTGCTACTAATCGTGCATCATTATTGTTATTCTAGTGGTGATTTAAAGCAGTAGTCCTCAACATTTTTGGCACCAGGGATACTTTTCTAGATGACAATTTTTGACAGGGGGTAGGGGATCAGCTTCCAAAGGATTCAAAGGAGCTCACAGCCAAGATCCCCAAGATGCACAGGTTCACAGTGGGGCTGCACTCCTGACAGAGTCCAGTGCTGCTGCTGATCCGCCAAGAGATGGGGCTCAGGCAGCGAGGAAGCAATGGGGGGAGTGTAAACCCTCAGCCTGCTCCTCACCTTCTGTGTGACCTGGTTCCAAGCTAGACCAGGCTGCTGCTATCAGTCAGGGGCCCAGGGGTCTGATCTACAACACACAGGAAGGTGTTCATGAACAGTGTTCCGCTATTACACCATGTTGTATGTGGTGACTTGAGCACCTGTACGTTGTAATACCCAAGGGGTTTATGGAACCAGTTCCCTGAGGTACTGAGGGACAACTGTGTACATCAGAAGATCCCACTTGCTATGACTTGAATTTAATTTGTCCTGCAAGCATCCATGTGATTAGAGTCTTCTTCCCTGGGGTGACACGAGTGTAGCACCTTGTAGACATAGGGCCAAGTGGAAGTGCTCAAGTCATCGAGAGAGGCCCTCAGAAGGATTAAGATGCTCATGTGGAACCTCTTGGTAATTCTCTGGAGAGCTGCTGTAGAAGCTTACCTTGGCCTTGCCCAGCCCTTTTGCTGTCTGTACCAACATGCAGTATCTCACTTCTGGGCACATTCCCACATGCCCGGTGTCCCATGATGTGAGGAAGCTGAAGAGCCCTGAACTGAGCAGATGGAGGCACTGTGTCCCTGAACCTGCACAACTCTGGGCCCAATTCAACCTGTCTTACAAAGTTAAGTTGGGTATTTTGTTATAATAATACAAAGCTAAGCTAATCTAATGTTGTTTTTGACAAATACATATAATTTCAACTTAAAAAAAAAAACAAATTAAAGGCCTGGGATTTAGCTCAGTCGTCCCAGCATCTGTCTTGCAAGCACAAGGTCCCAAGTTCAATCCCCAGTAACCACATACCTCAGTACCAGGTGTGGTGGCTCACGCCTGTAATCCCAGCACTCAGGAGGCAGAGGCAAGAGGATTGCTGTGAGTTTGAGACTCGCTTAGACTACATAGTGAGCTCAGGGACAGCCTGAACTACAAAGTGAGACCCTGTCTCAAAAACCTAAAACAGACAACCCCGCTAAACCCAATTAAAACAGAGCAAGGGAGGAATACTATACTTAGGCAGTGATAATCACATACTACTCTGTGTGTAGCCTCCTAGCTTGTAAAGCTCTCTATGGAAACACCCAAGGAGCATGGACTGTGTCTATCATTATTTTACTACTATTGCTTTAGGTGCTGGGTTTGATGTGTAGCTCTCAGACACTGAAAGATGGATTCACATGCGCATGTGTGTATGTGTGTGTTTCTTTTCCATGTTAGAAACTAAGGATTTGGGGGCTTGAGGAGAAGGAAGGGCAGATGAATGTCAGGAAAAGAAGTTAACAGATGCATGGTAATCTCAACCAAGTTATTCTAAGAGAAGTATTCTGGGCGACTTCATGTCCTTCCTGCCCCCTGCCATCTCTATATGCAGAGTAGATTTCTGGATTCATGGAGGCACTGAGGACTTGATCAAGTGAGAAAGTGTGGGGAGTCTTGTCAGAGTGGGGAAAACACAAGGGAGCTGGTCCTACTGTGTTTCTGAGGTACCAGGAAGTTGGAGCATGAAGGGAACCGAACTTCCGTCTCCCACCCCGCGGTAAGGAGCATCACAGTGGCTTCTGAAGGCACTGATGAGAGCTTTGAATCCAGGACTCCGTTTTAGGGCTGAGGAATCTGAGAAGCACTGAAGAGACCAGAAAGCCATCGGCACACGGCAAGCAGCTGTCAGGAAGGGTTTCACTCAGAAAGGGTTGATTCGCCATGTGACCTCAGATTACCCTTCTGTGACTGGAAAGGAGTCAGTCAGACCCCGCGATTCAGGACCAGCCAATGTTCTGATACCTTGTTGCCTTGTCTGGCACGTGTGAGCATGGTCAGTAGGGGTCAGCTCTGACCTTGACAGTCCTTCCACTTGTTCTCTCGGCTCCTGAACCCAGTGACTGAGCTTGCTGTGAGCCCCAGCAACGAGCAGCACTGAGCATGCCTAGCAGAATGGACTTGGCCCTGCCTTCCACAGGCTTATGCACCAAGAAAGAAGAAACTGTTGTCTGTGTGACCGCCTCAGCACCACAGTCACGCCTGGTATCCCACTGGGTTGGAAACTTCTCTTACTCTCATTTCTCTGCTCCCTCTCTGGTGACCAAGTGTAATGACATCGATTGACATTGTCAGCCCAGTCATGACATTAACAGGAGGGAGGTGGCATGGACTGTATTTACTGGAACAGTCAGGGGAAGGCCAGAGGGCAACCTCTGCCACCATGAGGACAAACAGTGAAGGTGGCTGTCTGTTTAGGTTTAGAATTTGATCACTTTTACTCAGCAAGGTAGCAGGACCCAACCAAGCGCGTTGACACCGCCTTTGTCCTGGTTCAGATGCTCTTAGCTTCTCCGCCTTGTTGGCAAGTCTTGGAGATTTTACCCCAACACCTCAGAATCTCCTGCTGTCAGAAGCTGCTTTTGTTTTGATTTAAGTAAATACTGCCTGCTCTAATTCCTTGTTTTTCAGAGTGTGGTCCTGAGACAGCAGCACTGTGCTGAGTACCTGGAGCTCATTAGAGATACAGAATCTTAGGCTCCTCCCTGGCCTCATCCAGTCACGATCTGTATTTGAAGGTGATTTCCAGCTGATTGGTTTGTACCTCACGCTTTGAGCACTGCTTCAGATGAAGCTGGAGGCCTCCCCTTAACAGGCCTTCAGAGTCAATAGCAGGAAGGAATGGCCCTCCAGGGTGCCTGGAGACCGGGGTGCAGGGGGCTCAGACTCTTCTAAGTGCAAGTCACTGACTGTGGGTTTTAAGGCTACCCATGAGCTGGACAGGCTATGCAGTTCAGATAGTCAATCTGGTAATTGTAATACTTCCATGAAGTATTATCTATATGTAGTGATTTATTTCCTATGCACATTACCAAGATTTAAAAGTAGAAGCTACTCGACAAAGTTCTGTGGAATGGAGGAAAACTAAGAGAGGGGCCTTGGGATTATTTTGTCTTCAAAGGTGGAACTAATCCCACAGGTAATCTCTCACTTGGTGACGTTTTACAATTTAGTTTTGGACTTTTAAACACTAAGTGGGTGGAATATAAATATAAGGACTGAGAAAGAATGCTGATGGAAAACTGCAGGATGGTGACAGTGTTGCTTTCCATGTTTTGATGACAGTGTTACTTAGAAAGTCTGTCTCAGATCCTGTGAGTTCTATCTGCTATAGATTTTGATTGTTTTAGATAACTGGTTCTATTGAGGAGGTTGATTTTTATACTTCTCACTCTGCGTTAACTTGGAGAATCATCCACAAGTTTTCGCTAATGATAGTTTTGGCTTAAAATGTTGGGAGAACTCTTTCTCCACCCCTCAGCAACTTAGCACTTCAAAGAAGAATTTTATCTTCTCTCTAGGTCTAGTTTTATCAAAAAACTGGAAGCATATATTGCTGAACATAAGAAGGCACTGAACTGCAGTAAATTCTGTCTCTCCTTTTGTTTCATACTCACATGTGCACACACACACAACATGCACAAATTTCTTGCCAGATCAACTTCTTTTTTTGTTGCTGTTTTTTTGGTTTTTGAGACAAGGTTTCACTTTGTAGTTCAGGCTGGCCCTGAGCTCAGCCTCAAACTCACAGCAATCCTCCTGCATCTGCCTCCCAAGTGCTGGGATTACAGGGGTGTGCTACCACGCCTGGCACTGTTGTATATGGTACTGATTGCTGCTGGGTGTGCGTCTCCACACCTGGCAATGCTGTACGTGGTTACCAGGCATCGAACCCAGTACCTGTGCTTGCAAGACAGGCACCGGAACCACTGAGCTAAATTCCCTGTCCCAGGTCAACTTCTTCAACAGATTGTGCTCAATACCACTTTACTACAGATTTGTTTTCCTAGCAAACAACTTTCAGTCCTAGAAGTGTTTCATTATTTGGATATTTGGAGATAATATATTTGGTGAATTTTCAGAAAACCTTTTTCAACTCTACACGCAGTTGTACTTCCTTGTCAAGTGCATACTTAGGTGAGATTCTTGAATTGTAATGTTGATCTGCTGCTTTTAAAAAAGTAAAAGTTGACTGCAAATGTTCAACTGGCATTTTTTACTGACTTAGCCAAAAAAGTGTAGCTGTTTTTGTGTATGACTTGTCTTGCATTTCTTTCCTAGATTGCCTTTAGGTTAAATTGATTTTGGCTCTAAAGAATGACTACTGTCTGATTTTTAATATTTAGGATCCATTAAAAGTTGATGTCAGGGGGCCGGGGAGTTAGCTCAGTGGTTCCGGCGCCTGTCTTGCAAGC